>JAVSCE010019394.1:0-13319 GCA_032199065.1 Smutsia gigantea
GTTAACACTGAATTAAAAGAAAAATCTTCATTTTCACAGTAAAATCTTTACACTCCAATAACAAATAACATATTCTTCAACTTACCCATCCCTTCTCTGAATTTACAATGTGGAAAATAGTTTCTGGATATTCCTGGTATACAGAAATGTATTCTTGGGTACCAGAATCTATTACTGGTACAATGGATTGAATGCAAATACACCTAGAGCAGTTTGAGTCATTGACATTCAAAGAGAAAAGTGCCCTTAAAGTTTTTCCCATACTTAATTTGGAATATAATGAGCAACCTATGAGAAGAATATCCCAAGGTAACATGAAATTGAATCATCTTTAAGTGTTTAAGTTCTCACACAAATGCAGGACGTCATCTTCGACTTCACCAACAAATTTCATGTATGACTATAGTCTGGTCATAAAAAGCTTTGTTGGCACTTATGAAAGGTCCTACGGGTTGAAGGGTTTCATAGTTTTTAAAAGCAACAAGTGAAACTGTTGAGATGTGATGCCTTTGTTCCCTACCGAGTGATGAGACTTAATACTAAGACTTCTTGGGTTGAATGGCCTCTGGTCCATGATGGTCAGATACCCAAGGAGAGTAAAAGAAGCAAAGGATTTTTGGGTAACATGAGGGAGACAAGGATGTACTAAGAAGAAGTGGACACCAAAAATATAAGAAAAGGCTATTTCCTGTCTCACTTTATTGAGCCCTCCATTTAGGAGTATTTAGAGGCATAGCTTAAGATGGCTCTGTAGTCTTTGTATCTCTGTAGGTGATATATTTAGGAAACTGACAGCAGGTTATGTGACCCAATCTTAGGGAAGAAAGTCACTGCACACATTTTTTTTTCACTAAGAAGCAAACAAATCTCATTTATTTCTCTGTACTTCTTTCAGCCAATAATGTTTTGTCATCTTCATAGCCATTCATCATCTGAAACAACTTGGGTCAGTCCAGAGGGTGTTTCCATGTCTTTCTTGAAATCAACCGATTTCCCTTCTCAGCCTTTGTCCAGTGGGGCTGCTCAGCATCATGTGCTTCAGCTATTAAAAGATGGCTCTTTATTGAATTGGTACCTGACTGCAGCCTAAGATCCATTTATTTGGTTCTCCCAAGGTGGAGAGAAAGCTCACATTCTCCATTACCCCAAAAATGAAAAACTATGGGCTTTAACAACAAATGTAAGATTCTTGAATGATGAAAGAATTCTAAAAATATTTCCCTTATTTTTATTTTCTGAGGAAGGAAACTAGGTGTCAGCTCTTCATGCAGCTTGAAATATCTGAGTATTTCTGTGAGTTTGTTTTTTAAAAAATGTTTCTCCCTTTGATTTTGTTTAATAGAAATTCTGCTTGGCAAAACTCATATATATGTAGAAAGCAGAAAAAGATAGAAAGCAAGTGGGGTTGAGGTTTTAGAGCCTTTGAAAGGCCCTTCTTTGAAGATGCTAAGAATCTTGCATGTGAATCTAAAACAGAGCTTGCAGAACAACTCATTTATTATTCTGATAAATTAGCATATTTGTGTGTAATGACTGCTATGAGCCCAGAGAAAAGATACAGTTCTTTGTGGTTCTTCCTGTGCTTGAGTTCTGCCAAACTGAGCATCCTTGTTCCATGAGAAGATTCTTAGCTCCGTAATGAGAGCCAAATTTCAAGTGGCTGAGAAGCAAATACTGCCATTCTACTAGAAACAATAGTTTTTAAAAGCCAACCTTTCAGTTCAGTATACCTGAAAATTCAGTCATTTGTTAAGCAGGTGTACTCAACATGTTGGAATCCCCTGGGGAGCTTGACGAAGACACTGGGACCTGTGCTCTCTCCTACAGATTATGGTCAAGGTTGCAACCTGGACATAAGGATTTTTTAAACCACCCCCCAACCCTGGTTAATTCTGATATGCAGCCAGGATTTAGAACCACCAGTCTGAACAGATTTAGGAGGAAAAACCAAAGCCATTCAGTTGATATGTAATTAGATTGATATTTATAGCTCATAATTAAAAGTAATTTTTAAAGTAGTATAATTGGTTTGAATTTGATTGAGCTTAGAATACCCTTCAAATACAAATATTTAAGTCATTTGATTTGCTCTTTTTCCTCTCGAAATAGTTCCCATTATATTAGCAAATAAGCTATTTATCTGCTTATCTGCACTCTTATTGTCATTCCTTGTATAAAAACTACTTTAAACTGTTTTTATATTGCCCGACATCAAACTCTTTCCCAACTAAAGTACTAAAGACCAAGGGCTGTAACAGTAATTGTGTAAACATTTTGAGGTAAGAATTTTAATTCCACATTGAAGTCAATGGTTTTTGAAATTTCAATCTATGCCTATGTGAGCTTTACATGACAAACATGGTCCCTCAGACCAAGGTAGATACTGACAAGATAGAGAAGAGGATTGGGTGCAGGGGCGGAAGGGAGACAAAGAGAAAGAGGTAGGAAAGGCAGGAGAGAGGAGAAATAATTCTACCCTTGTCTCAATAAAGATTTTGGGGTTGATTAAATCAGTTTACCAAGTATCAGAAACAACTGCCTAGTTTTTAAAAGTCTAAATGTACACAATATATAAATACTGCTTCTTTCCAAAAACACATTCATTTCATGGCACCATACATATTAGAAACATGCATTGTTTGTTACCTATCACTAATTTACTCATCAAATGAAAGATACTGGGCTATTTATAATGTGAAGACACACACAGTTCAATATAGTGGTTAAAAGCACATACACCAGAGCCAGAATGCTGGAGTTCAGATCTAGCTCTGCCAGATACTGACTCTGGGCAAATCATATAATGTTTCTTGGTAGAGATTTTAATATTAATGATATAATTAATGCCTGCCTGTAGGGTTATAAAATTTGAATGAGTTAATATATTTTGGTAATAGCTAACACAATATACCACACTGTACTGAAAGTATTTTCCTTTCACAACTCACTAATCCCTTTAACCCTGTAGCATACATATTATTACCTACATTTTTACAATGACAAAATAAAAGCCCAGAGAGGTTAAATTACTTGCCAGAAGTCACTGAGCTTCTTGTGAGTAGTGAAATAAAGATTTAAATAGAGCATTTGGTTCAAGAAGTTACACTCTCAATCACTGCACCACACTTACCCTCATGGAAAATGATGGAATATCTCTTGGCAGATAGTAAGCACTCTGTAAGTATTATTAAGTTCTTACTGCATTATAGTCTGTACACAGATTCCCAAGTCAAATAGAAAAACAGCCCTCAGTTCCCTCATCTGAAAAGAGGGGTCATAATACCAACATTAAAAGTTGTTTTTTTTCTCATAATTAAATGAGTTTTTTTGAAAGTATAAATTCCATTATAACTTGTCCATACACACTACCTCAAAATATCCTTATTGTTCATTTTGTAACCATGTAAATCTTTAATACATGATTATTTAAACCTTAATTTGCATTTACTCTTGGTCAATAAGCTAAATTATGCTTCTAACAGCATATATTATTTTAATAATGCAATACAATTTTATTTATATTTATAGACTACATCATATAATTTTAATCCTCCATCCTCACTGGAAAGGTTAGATAGCACTAAATATGTAGTTTGAAAATTAACATGAACTAATACACATTTATAGTAAAAATACTGGAAAAAACAGATAAGTGCAAAAACAAAATGAAAATCAGCCATAATCCAAATACCCAGGGGGAAATCAATCACTATTAAATTTTTTTATAATATTGTATTTTCCATGGTGTATGTAAATAGGTCATAATTTTTGATAAAATTAGATCATTATTATAAATTTTATTTAAATGCTTGCTGAATTACATAATTGATTAACCAAATCTGGAAAATATAAAATGTGTAAACTACATCATTGATGAACCATAAGTGATTTCCTAATTGGCCTGTGGGTCTGGGACAGCTGCTTGAGTCTGCCACAACACACTCAGATGCACATGAAGGACATGGACAATCCAATCCAATAATAGATTAGCTGGAAATGTCCTTGAGCCATCCTTCAGCTTCCTTAGCTCTGCACTCCTACTGAGAGCACAGCAGCCTACAGCCTGCGGGCCTGCCATCCGTAGTGGGCAGGAGGGCTTGTCGCTTCCTTCCCTGCCTTTAGTCCACACAAAGGAGGGACTAGTGGCTGACAACATGGAGGTTTCCTATCAGAACACTTACTGTGCAAAAGAAATAATGAAGTTCTGTTTTGCTCTCCACTTGGAAGAATAAGTGTAAATTATAAAGTGAAGAACAATAACCAATTATCTGACTGGATTAAAAAGAATGAACATTAATTGAAAAGGCGCACTAGCAATATAGCAGCAGTTAGTTGTTACCATGGAGCATTAGAGAAAAGTTCAGGCATCAGGTTTAGGAGGGTTTGGTGAGAGAGTCTGCTCAGGACGTACTTTGGGAACTTAGAAACACAGAACCAGTATACAGCTCTAACAGTATTTAAAGACTCCTACCTAACATTTTAGAGAGTAATGGAAGAAAGTTATCACAGATGAGCTGGTCTGCAGAAATGCCCTTATTAGCTAAAGCTTTACTTCACAAGTCAGTTTTGAAATGTAATGTAAAAACACTGCCTCTAATCTTATTTGAAATACTGCAAAGATAAATAAGACACTAAAAATATAAACTTTACTCTTATTTGAATGTAAATAATTAATGACTCTTCTCATATAGAAGCCTTTAAAAAACTCCAAAATTGACAAGCATACAGTATTAACATGAGACTATGAAAGTTATTCCCTTTTATGCAAATAAAAAAAATGGCAGTTTAAAAGAACTGTACTATCTTTATGATCTCAACTATCTGCAATCAGTTAATTAATGTGTCTTGTAAAACCTGGAAGAAAATGCACTAATATGTACATGGGGCTATCCTTTTTCCTTCTACTTCTAAAGTTTCCACAGCATAGATATATAAAAACTGAGAATCAAGAAGTGTCAGGGGCATTTTGTATTAAATTTTGGATCAAATGACTCTTTACTATTAGATTATCTCACCTTTAAGGACACTTAAAACTTCTCATGCTTCCAGACATTGTTTGTCATGACTACTCCCTTCCAATCACTGTAAGAACACACCACACATGTTCCCCTGTGTGAGAAACACTCATTGGTCCAAACTCAATAAATGGACACGAAGACAAAGACAACAGTGGAGTGAGGCTTTAATGATGGTCTTGCAAGATCAGGTGTCTGGTGGGCAGGCACACCTGGGGAAATTGGCTCCAGTAATTTGTCTCCTAGTGTGCGAGTCCCTCCCCTGGTTCCTCATTGGCTGAGTACTACAGGGTTCACGTTTTTCCCGGAAGTCTCCTAAGCCAGTTATATCCATATTAGGCCTTTTCTTACATTTGTCTTAATTTCATTTGTGGGTTTAAAAAACTCAAACAAGTATAGCCAGGCCCTTACCAATTCCCCACCCCCACCCCCACTCAGCCTGAGCAGCTTCCTGGCATATTTTCCACCACGTGGCCCTTTGTTAATACCTTACTGTTAAAATGTTTAAACCTCCTGGTGGGAATAAATCACATTTACGTTTTATGCTTTTTCTAACACCTACATCCCCAAGATAGGCAACAGGGCCTTTTTTCTTTTTGAGAATTGCCTGAGTTTTCTATCACAAGATGGATGATAAGAGTAGAAAGGAAACTAAAGAAACTGGAATGTTCCCCATTGGAGCTTCATCACACCTGCTACCAGGTGAGCACAGCCAAGCTCCTGCCTTAATGTCCCCCAGAACTGGACGAGCGTCTCTTCCCGAAACTAGCTTCCTCTCAGGGTCTCAGTCAAGTTTGACCTTCTCCATGAAGACATCTCCCTGGATATTTCAGCCAACCCTAATTTTTTATCTACTGCAGTCCTTTTATAAATCCCTAAGATTAAGAAAGAAATAAACTCATCGAAGCATTTATCCCATTGGTTAAGATGGTTGATTAAATGAGTTAATGTGAGTAACTGCTCCTGTGAGTTCCTGGAACTAGTAACTGCCCAGTAAATGCCGCATTCAGCGTCAGTCACCATCATCACCAGCGGGGAGTTCCTTTGCAGACACAAGTCCAAGCCTGGGTGTTCATCATGACTACCCTTTAGTCTACTATATGCCATGCTCTGTACAAAGCAACTTATTTCTTTTTCAATCTGAAGGAATGATGACCTACTTAAAACCTAATTAGTTCCTGTCCAAAGGTAAAATTTGGAGCTCTGAAATTGTACCCAGATTTCTAAGAGCCATGTGCTTGACAATGATTCTGTCCTTGACAATGCATTTTTCCAAAAAACTACAAAACTCTTCACAAATATGGTTTTACAAACAGTTATTGAATTGTACAACCCAATACAATGTAAAATTTGTCACACGTGTTTGGAAATTCTCAGCATGAGCTGAACCAGCTGAAGTTTCTTAAAATACAAGACTAGTGACACCTGAACCAGAAATGCTGTTCCCTGGCTTAGCAAATCTTGTAGCAAGTGAAGCTTTTTCTCATTGTTTGATCTCCCCCCTCTAGGATTCAAAATTAAAGTCAACTGTCTCACAGTCGTTCACCGTCAGACGTGTTTGAAGGGCTTGAGATGTCTTCAAATGGTAATGCTGGGACCTAGGCTGCGATGATATAAATTGAGTCCCTTTGAGGACGTATATGCAGTTTGGGTAAAGAGGATGGGGGAGGGCAGTAGGGGCGGAGTTCTTACCAATGATTTTTTAAATATCTAAATTGGTGTTTGCCAGATAAACTATAAACTGAAAGCCGGCTGTGTTCTGACGTAGGATTTGGTCACCTGTTCTGATGCATGACATCTCTGACGCAGAAACATCTCAAGTTTGCTAAGATCAGCCATAGTCCATAGTTCTCCGCTTCCTGCATAGTTCCTATAGCACATGCGCTCATATACCACTCACTGCAGTTCTCCACAAACATGCAGCCTGAGTGAGGGGGGATACCCAAAGAGGTGTGTGTGATGTGGTAAAGAAAATAATCCCCCATTAAAGTGAGGTTTGTTATTTCATAATCTGCAGGCTTATCTATAAAACACCCTGAGTTTCCTTTATCTGAGAATTTAACTACTGGTAATGTGTTTTCCTGTAAACTGGCACATGAGAAAGGTCGCAAAGTAGAAGACTTTTGGAAATAATTCAAACTATATTTTACAAGTATGGTTATTTTTAGAGAAAAAATTTTTAATTCAGTTATTAACATGTGTTTGCATCCTTTTCAGTTCTCTTTGAAGAAAACTTTGTGGAGTACAAGGCTCAAAACAGATCTCTTCATTCATCCTTGCTAAGTATCTGTGCCTAGCCTGGGCTGCCACATTTTAGGTCCCAATTTAAAAGTCATTCAAGTTCAAATTCTTTTCAGTTGTAAATATGTTCATGATCCCTGGGGAGTTTGTGAGTGAGCCAGATGGCTGGCAAATATGCAGGGTTCCACCTAATCTAACATTTTATCTTAAAATAATTGAGTTTCTCCTCTTTATGTAGCCTTTAATGAAAAGCAAATTGTGTAAGGGGAAAATACCACTGATGTTTGTTCAAGTTTTCTTGGGTGATTTATTATGAGTTAGTCTTGGTAAATATGGGAAGAAATTGGGGTCACAAGATAAATTTCCAAGACTGCAGGTGATCCTCAGCTTGGTAAGTAAATGAGGGGAACTGCATGGAACTTGTCCCAGTGGAACTGGTAAGAGCCCACGAATGTTAAAAACAGACCAGTTTCCAGGTCTGACTGACGTGCCTCCTGACTGGTCTCGATAGATAATGCTGTGTGTCCCAGTGGTCCTCAGACTATTTCCTGTCACCTCGCACACAACAAATGATAGAGAGGTTTGGGATGTATTGCAATAGTATTTTGAAGTATCCGTTTTCATCTTCTCTCCAGAATACTGACTTTGCTCATGTGCACCTTGAGGGCTTCCCTTGTCCCCGAAGTGCTGAGGGACAGGCACAAGTCACCACGTACAGAGTCTAAAACAGAAAGCCAAACATGTCCTCTGACAGCACTCTGGCCTTACATGCGGATGAAAGATTCAGCTGTACCCTTGCAGAGAGGTTTTACTGCCCTCAGGATTAGAAAAATAAGTACGTGGGTGACAGGAGAGAGAACAGGAGACTGCCATGTGCACAGCAGAGTGGATGAAAAAAACAGAAAGACTCTGATTTAAGCCTGAGTCAGCCCAGAATTGATGCCCTGGAAGGCTATTAATGGCCAGCATTCAGCCCACTACCCATCCATCAACCATATGCCATGGTTTGCACCCCAGTTCTCTACCCATATCTGGCCCATCCAGAACAGAGGTGATTTGCACACCTTAGGGGGAGAGGGAAAGCCCCTTCCCAGGGAACAGATGGGAATGGGGCTGGAGCACACAGCCCTGACTTCCTCTCTCAGGAGACACACATAGTGATAAACAAACCACCACCACCACCACCACGAACCTATTAGCCATACCCCAGTAAGGACAGCTCAGAAGGTGGTGGATACAGTTATTGGCTGCAATTCATAAAATACAGCACATTCTGCTTTGTTTTTCTTTACAAATTCAATCAAGCTGGTGTTTTCTACTCTTACATAATGTATCTTATAGCATTTAATTGGTGACTAATCATCCTCAGTTTTTCTTTGTCTTCTCTTATGTATTAGTGGTCACTGGCAATAGCCATCCCATTCCACAGCCCTTATGTTTACTATTTCTCCCTGACTCTCTGGAACTGCTGAGATATTGCACCCACCAGGGCATTTCTTTCACAAAAACGCATCACCGTCCATCACCAATGAAACTCTTCACAATTGCAATACTGCAGTGACCTGGGGCTCTCCATACTCCACCTGTGAGCAGCGATCGGTGCTCAAGCCAGCTGGGAGCACAGCTCCAGTAGTCCCTTTCAGAGTCTGCGTCTGTGGATTACTCCTGGCAGTGACTCTCCTGGATCTACTTCTCCTAGAAATAGACATGAGAAGCAGGTTTGCCTGCAGGAAGTGCTCAGTGGAGTGCTCACTGAAACCACACTTGTGACGGAGGAAGAGAAGCAGAGCTGAACAGACAGAGAGGCTGAACTGCAAGACACTTGCAACACAGGCTTCAGCCTACCCCATAGGCCCTTGAGAGCTCAGGTGGATCTTCAGGTTGTCCTGAATTAAGGGAAGGAGATGGTCTTTCTGTCCCTGAACTGACCAGTCGCTGAATGCAGGCTGCTCCAAGAAGTCCCTTCAGAAGAACTCAACTCTCAATGAGGATCCCAGATGTGGTTTTTAGTGGCCAACATGCCCAGCAGCTGGGAGAATGAATGTCTCCTAAATCAGATTCTTTCCTCCCTAGTCTAGGCCCAATAGTATCAATTCCCGCACTTGCTAATCCCTTGGGTTTTTTTGGATTATATGGGTTGTCAAAGCCTTACAAATCTTTTTGTCAGCACTGTCCTCTCAAATCACACTTGGCACTTGCCCCGCAGGACATGCTGAGACCTAACTCTAGTTACAGGTGTGCTAACAATGAGAGGTAGAAACGGTAGGGCAGGAGGGGAGTCAGCATTACCTTGAAGCATAACTGTCTCAGGTGAGGTCATTTCAGGTTTCCAGGCAAGGCAGGATCAGCTAAAAAGCACTACTGACACACAACACCCAAACTGACACCGTGCTGCTCCCTTTCCGAACCTCATGACTTCCTCCTAACCAGCCACAGAAGAGATCCAGTGAGGTTATAAATTCAACGTACCTAATCATCAGTAACTCACAGGCCTTTTTTTTTTAGCTATAACAATCCTATGGTGATAGAGAAAAAAGCTTATTTAAAGACCATCCTGATCCTCTAACCATGCCTTAAGCCAAAAATTAAAATTTCTAGTTCATAATTTTTTTCTCTGCAGCCCAGCAAAGCACTCTGAAGCAGCCAAGCTCAATCACTATTCTGTCAGGAAGGAATTCTGTACCTGTACTACACAGCATCAGAGAGGAGCACCTGTACTATCCTTGTACATCAGAAATACAATGTCCAAAAGAGGGGCTTTGGGACTTCCACCGAGTTAATTTACCTTTGCAATTCATCTTAAGAGGTCAAATGACTGATTTTCAGGATTCTGATGTACATTAGCTACGGCAATAAAATACTTAAGTTTTTAAATGATCTCTTTTATTCACTCTGCTGAAACAAAAATCTAAACTTTGGAATGCACAAATAGCTTCATCGAACAATAATTACCTTAAAGAAATATGTATTGTAAATAAACAATATCCCTATAAGCATTGAAGAGGAACTTAATTTTTTTTTCACATATATACACTTTTTAAATGTTGAGAGCAGGAATGCCTCCTAAAATTTCACAAGTAAATTCTAAACTTTCAGTGACAACCCCCAAAATAATACAGTTGCTGAGCAGAATGCTGGGGAAATAGGATTAAGGTCAGCAGTCAGAGATACATGTTCAAGTAATACCCAGGTTAGGCTAAGAAAGAAGAGAGGATTTAGAAAATCAAAACTGGAAGCACCAAGATGCATTGATTTAATCATATTTTTAAAAAGACTTGATAATTTTTATTTGTTAGAATCACACCATCTTTACATCACATGTTTGGGTATTTAGAGGCCACACGCCAACTGGCTAAGTGATGCTTTTGAGCTAACATTCTTTGTTTTTAGACACTGACATTGGCAATTGTCTTTGATTAGCATTGGTAGCATCTTTGTTTCTAGAGAAAAACTTTTCTAAAAAAGCAAGTGGGATTCTTCTAACATATAGGGTAATGGTATTGCTGATAGTAAATTTAGATAGGAGAAGGTGATAATATTTTGAAGTGTATAATGTCCTATAATTTTATGTGGCTAGGTTTATCCATAATTTAAAATAACTGTATTTCTTGATGAGGAGTCCCTGGATAAAAGTGTGAGTTGTGATTTCCTATTTAAATAACAGATAGCTTTGGAAAGAATTACATTGCTAACTGGCAAAGTTTCTGAACAAAATGTTTTTAGCAACAGTGCATATGCAAAGGTTATGTAAAGCTTTAGAAATCAAGGTAAAGTACTGGTATTCAAAGTTAATTGGTTATGACAAGATGTCAAATTAGACTAAAAATTGCCTTAAAAATAATTACATTAATAATTTTCCATATAAAAGATAGGCTAGAGATACTTTAAATCATCATATAAAATTACTTTTTAAATAGTCCAGACAGGATTTCAAGTGGATTACCAAAAAATGAAAATAAAAACAAGAAAAGCATGGCTGCAAGCAACTTAAAAATATTCTTTAATTCTATTAAGGCCCTATACATAATACCTAGATTAACATTCTGGTTAACATTTTAACATCCTAAAATTGTGCTTAGAGGGGTGAAGAACAGATGTCAGATACTTATGCATTCTTTTATTCTTATATTATTTGCATATGGCTCTGATGGCCAAAGAAAGGGTTGTCTTAGCAATTACACAAAGTCTTGGCTTACCTAGCTGACTACTTAGACTGTCTTTGTGAGAGAGAAGATGTGTAGACTGCAACATAAAATTTAGAAGTGAACATTAGGAATGCCTATTTTTAAATGTCTTTATTGTTCAACTATGCCTCTGTTTCTCCTCTGCTTTTGGCTTTCTTTTCCCCAAATCCATGTCTATTCTTAACATACAAATACTCCAATATCTCTTTATCTGTCTCCAAGCTCTAATCTTTCACCCTGATCTATTACACAAATGATTTCCCTAAATAAAGGCACTTTCCTCTAACAAAAATTCCACTGTCAGTGGTTAAGATCACTTCTTCAACCCACTACCCAAGCAAACATCCACAGCCCATAGACTTATCTACCTAAGTGAGGTTCAAATCCTCCAGACTTGGACATGAAAGCATTCTTGATCCTCAAAAGACAGGCTTGGAGAAAGGTTATGTCCAGGGTGTCTTCATTCAGGACCTTATGGTCTACATTGTCTGCTTCTCCTCTTCTGTGTCCCAGATTGGCCAGAGCAGAATTTAACATATCTTTGAGTTAGGAATAATATACCAACAATGGAGAAATACCTCTCATCCATTATTAACACAGCTCAGCTTTTCTGAGAAAAGCCTGTATCCAGTATATCTGGAGCCCTGCAGGGCCAGAGTCGAAGAAGCTGATGTTCCACCAATTCCACTGCAAGTTCACCCTCTGGGAACAGCGTGAAGCATGTGGGCAGGGTCTTGTCTCTCTGTAGCTGTGTGGGTGTCGGGGTCCAGGGGTTGCCGTTGAGGTCTTGGGGTGATGTGAAGAGCAAAGAAGGAGGCAGGAGTCGTCATGGAGGGTGCTTAAAAGAAGCCACTTTATTCTGCATAAAACTGTACTTTTTATACTCTTACAGTGCTAGTTCATGGTTACATGCGTATTGAAGACGTGCATGTGTGTGGCCTTCGTGACCAGGTGTCCAGCCTTCAAGGACCTTATCTAGCTCCTTACTCGTGGGTACAACACACTGTGTTTTCAAGGTTTCTCAAGGCCAGACATAGCCAGGGTGAAGCAGCGGACGGCTGTCCTTGTAGAGCAGTAGGGAAAGTGACGGGGGGGTGGTCATGATTTCCACAGACCGCTACAGGTCTGGTAGGAGGAAAGCAACATTTAGGTGGATGCTTCCTTGAAAACCTACTCTCACCTCCAACAGATCCTATACTCTCTGACTTCATCCTATAAGTATTACTTTTTTCTCTTTTTATTTTAAAGTATCATTGATATACAATCTTATGATGATTTTACATACACAAAACAGTGGTTCAACATTCACCCATATTATCAAGACCTCACTTCCTCCATTGCTGTCACCGTCCATCAACGTGATAAGGTGTTATAAAGCCATTACTTGTCTTCTCCTGGCTGTATTTCCATCCCAGTGACCTACCTGTGTTGTGATTGTGAATTATAAGGCCTTTAATCCCCTTTCCTTCCCTGCCCACTCTCCCCAACCCCTCCCTCTTGGTAACCACTAGTCCCTTCTTGGTGTCTCTGAGTCTACTGCTTCTATAAATGTTATTAGGTATCCTCTTGCTTGAAAGACCCTAGAGTTTCTTGATGTAAGCCTATACGTTAGCAACATGCTTAGACAAAATCATCAGGGGTGACAATGGAAGAAAGAAGGCCTGTGCCATCAAGAAAGATAGCTAGCTACAGACTTCCGGGAAGATGGCGGTGTGAGCAGGGCGGCAGAAATCTCCTCCCAACACTATATTTATCTACGAAAACACAGAAAATACATCTATTCCTAAAAGACAGACGAGAATACACAGGAAAGCGCACAGCGTGCAGCTACACCCGAGAGAACTCGGCACCCCAAGAGGCGGGTAAGATACGGAGCCGC
>JAVSCE010019395.1:0-19968 GCA_032199065.1 Smutsia gigantea
GGAAAACACCATTCTGTTTTCTGTTTCTATGATATTGACTACTCTAAGTTCCTCATATAAATGGAATGAGACAGTATTTGTCTGTCTCTGATGAGCTTCTTTCAAGTCGCATGTCCTCAAGGTTCATCCATGCTGTAGCATATATTAGAATATCCTTCCTTTTAAGGCTGAATAATATTCCACTGTTGTATCTACCACATTTTGCTTATCCATTCATCTGTCCATAGACCCTTGGGTTGTTTCATATTTTAGCTATTGTGAATAATGTTGCTATGAACATGGGTGTATGGTGTATAGATATCTCTTTGAGACTGTGCTTTCCATTCTTTTGGGTATACATATCCAGAAGTGGAATTGCTGGAACATATGGCAAATTTACTTTTAATTTTTGAGGGAATGCCATGCTGTTTTCCACAGTAACTATACCATTTTATATTCCCACCAACATTGTGCAAGGGTTCCCATTTCTCCACATCTTGGTCAACATTTATTTCCTGTATTTTTTATAGTAGCTATCTTAATGGACGTGAGGTGGTATCTCATTGTATTTTTGATTTGAATTTCCCTAATGATTAGTGATGTCGAGCATCTTTCATGTGCTTATTTATTTATTTATTTAGGTCATTTGTATGCCTTCTGTGGAGAAATGCCTACTCAAGTCCTTGGTCCATTTTTAAATCGGGTTTTTGGTTTTGTTGTTGCTGTTGAGTGTACCCTATGATTTTTATGCTCCTCTGTTTTTCATTCTATTTTTCTGATTGTTCCTTCTCTGACTTGTCTTTCTCTTTGTACCCTCTCAGTTTTGGTGTTCTCTAAGGATCTGTGTTTGAATTCCTTATTGTCACCAGTCCCTCCTTTGCTAAATCTCACCAGTGTGTGAAGATGATGTCAGGGAAACTCTCCTGACCTCTCACTTTTGCTTCCAGCTCCCTGCTCTACTATCTCTACTTGTTTATTTCTCTCTTAGTGAAATTCTGGGTGTGAACTCTAGGGCTGGTTGTTGGGCTGATATCTTGTTACTCTGGCATCTTAGAGCGTTCCCTTTGTTCACATGGTCAAGGATTGCTTACCTCCATGTCTAGCCCCTAGGAGGAGGAGCAAGGGGTAGGGGCTAAGGTCTGTATTGGGCTCCGGCTATTTGCTTAGGTAAGACTTCCAATTCTGTAAAAGAGGGAAAGTATGAATGTTGATAAATAACTAGGCTTCTCTCGCCCAGGGAGCTTCTTTATTCCTCATATGGAGGCTTAGTATTTGTCAAGTAGGGAGATCCAACCACCAGTCCCAATTAAGGATTGCCATTGTGTGGAGGATGGCAGAGATCTTAACAATCCTAACTACCAGAAGAAGGAGCCCACAAACCTTGACCCACTGTCTTCTATGGATTCTGAGTCACAAAGGAGGATCAACACGCAAGGCACTGGTTGGAACAGTGCTTTATTTACAAAAAGGAGAAGAGATACAGCAAGATCAGCATCTGTAGTGCCGGTCTCCTGTGGCCAGTGGGTCCCTCCTGATAACTGACAGAAGGCAGTGGACTGCATGCATCCTTTTGTGCTGCAGGCCAAGACCCCATCCACTTCCTGCGGGCTGGGGATGGGGAGAAGATATACTGCTTGGGCAGGCCAGGTGGTATATGATGCACATGGATAAGCAAAGTAAGGAAGCTTACTGTTTGCCCAGTGCAGGGGAGAATACTTCAGGAAAAATCTTCTTTCTGAGGAGAATCTGGGGCCAAACAACAGCTCAGCACCCAGCTTCCATTTAGGGGAATGTTCCAGGCTGGGCCAGGGCACTTACTGGGCAATCCCTGGGGTACAGGAAATACGTCACATGATGGTTACTTCCCCAGTTGTATTCTAACCCAATTTGATGTGGATTAGAGTAGAAAATTATTAGAGCAGCTACCTCTCTATGTGCTGACATCCTGTCCTCGGGACAGACCAGTCTGAAGGGTCATCTCTTTATGACAGTGGCTTCCTTTTGGTTCCTTTTCTTCTTTCTGTTGTCCTTGACTAATAGCTTTAAATATCACAATTATTTTAATGGATATTTAAATTGTGTGCTGCTTGGAATAGTCTGAGTTCAGTTCAAAGCCCTTTTTGGAGGTGCTGTCCATGGTAGAGCATGAAAGGGAATAGGGCTCTGGTCAAGATGGCACCAGGGACATCTCTTGCCAATTTTTTTTTTGGTGTGTTTCCTGGGGGTGGGAGAATTGACATGGAGGAGGACCTAAAAGAATATTTTGTAGTATTGGAATGTAAATAATCCTTGTGAAAGATCCTTGTCTGGGAGTCTGTCTTGTCAGTACAAACCTTTGCTTGACTCACATGATGTGATGGATGCCACATAATAGACTCAAGAGGTGCATGATGACTGGGAAAGTAAGTCCTGGTATCAGAAATACGACTAAATGCTCATTTCACAATACATACCCTCCTCCAATATAATGTCCTTTTAAAATGCAAACTCGAAAAGAAACCTTAGCTGAGAAAGTTTTCAGGCAGAGAATCATATGCACTTTGGGTAGGAGGCTCATCTTATGATTGCAACTACTATGCTATGGAATAATAAAGCCCTCCTATACTCTGGAATAGCTGTCATGTAGCCAAAGGTACACAATCAGTGTTGTGGAACATAGTGTTTGCTACACATTTGTCCTCCCATCAGTCACCATATGGAACATTCATAATTCGGTTTCTCAGTTCTAATAATTCCATCAAGACTTTTTGCCATATTCAAGAAGAATATAATTAATATGACCAGACATATTTGACATGCTCTACGTGACTTAAGCACACTGGAGGAAAAAGCTGGCAATAAAATGATACATTATGTAGAATAGGGGCAAGCTGGGAATGAGGATACAATACTGATTTGCATGAGAACCAAGTCTTCTGAGAGTAAATTTAGGTGGAGTATAATTTGTGACCCTTCTTTATGGTCAGTTTATGGCTGACTTTCAAAATAGTTTTTATTTTATTTTAAGTGGGAAAAAAGTGTAATGATGTGTCTTCATAAGACTTTTCCTCTCTTTCTATCTTGTCCTTTATACCTGATCCTTGTATGTTAAGAATTTTGAATCAAATATCAAGAAGTTTTATTTTTCAGCACATTTAACCAAGAACAATCAGATGAAGGTAATGAAGTAGAATGATTCTATGTTAAAGCAAAAAATGTTTCTATGCAAAACTCAGTAGTTCCACTAGATGGTAGCAAACGGCTATATTTTTTATCTTTACAGAGCATATGTTATTTATAAATGCTCACTTTTCTAAAGTTTGAAAAACAATTCTGGAAAACTGAAAATTATATCTGAAATACTGCTTCCTTTGGATAGGATAAAACACAGTTGAGTTCAAGACTATAAAAAAAGTGCTGATAAAACTTCTTTTCCTAATAAGTAGTCTGTTCAAATGGCAAGGAAATACCAGATCCAGGCCTGTTTCCTGTATGTTGAGTTGTATTTGATAAAATTTTTCAGAGAATATATGTCCTTTATTGACTCTTTCTCCTAATGTTATGCAATGTGTATGCTTTAATATAACTTTTCCCTACATTCCCGTGGTCATCCACAAAGTTGTTTGTGCTGAAGTAAAATTTGAAATTACAGAGAACAGTTGGAGGAGGTAAATGGAGTAACAGTATAAATAAATGTTTTAAAACAAGATTTTATCTGCTTTTGACCTACTTCCTAAAAAACTCTTCATTAGTGTTGCCAAGTAGAATCTCATACAGGTAGTATGCCATGGTGGTTCATGGTTTAGCTAAGAATAACCTAATTATAAACAGATACTTCAAAAGAGGGGTAGGATTGAAGGAAGCAAGTGAGTGGTATCCCATAATGCACTACAGTTTGTTTATTCACCCATTGAGAGGCATCTGGACTGTTTCCAGTTTTTGACTATTATAAGGAAAGCTGCTGTGAACATTCATGTATAGGTCGTTGCATGATCATAATTTTCATTTCTCTGGTAAATACCCAGGTTTGCAATTACTGAGTCATATTGTAGCTACATGTTTAGTTTAAAAATAATCTGTCAAAAATTTCCAGAGTAGTTATACCATTTTATGCTTACAGTAGCAAACTTATAAGTGATCCAATTTCTCCACATGCTTGTCAGCATTTGGTGCTATCATTATTTGCTATTTTAGCCATTATGATGGTGTGTGGTGATATTTCATTGTGGTTTAATTTGCATTTCCATGGTGGATAAGATATTGAACATATTTTCATGTGCTTATTTATCATTTCTGTGTGCTCTATTGAAATGTCTGTTCATGCCTTTTGCTTACTTTCTAATTAAATTGTTTATTGTTTTGCTGTTGAGTTTTTAGTGCTTTTTATATATTATAGATACTAGTTCTTTATCAGATATATGGCTTTTAAATACTTTATTGCAGTCTTCTGCTTGTCTTTTCATCTTAACAAGTTTTTCATAGAGAAAAAGGTTTTAATTTTGACGTGGTCCATTTTACCAAGTAAACTCTTTTACTATATTTCTTATCTGAGATTCAGCTTGTGGAGGAACCCATAATAAGACAATTATTATAGATACATTATAATATAATTTATAATGAACATTCTGGACTTTAAAGAAAACTTTAATAAAAAGTACAATTTATCTACATTCTTATGAGTAATGAAACTGCTTATATACATCTTTTATTCCTGTCCTCTACCTCAATTAGATTAAAACCTTTTTTGAGGGTGTGGATTGTGTTCATTCATCCTGAGTCCTGTTTGAGGTTGAGTACAGTGACTTACACAGAACCAGATGTTCAAATATATTTTAATATTTTGTCAAGGCATCATGACAGGGTATAAAGTGGTAGAGTTTGGAATTTTGAGTTCACATTCTGGCTCTGCCCCCTTGCCTACAGTGAAACATGGGCAAGTCATGTGACCTCTTTGTGCTTCAATTTCCTTACTTCACATTTTGGGTAATAATACCAACTTCAGAGGCCTTAGTGGGGTTCAAATGAGATCATATATAAGGCACCTAGTAGAATCTTGATAGTCGATTGTGAATACATGATAATTATTGTAGTTATCAGGATTTCAGCCCCATAAATCTTTAAGCAGGGATTATAAGGACTCAGATTATAGGGGTTGAGTTTATGAATAGATACCACATAATGTGAACTGAACTGCATGAAAAGTTCTGATTATTTTAAACCATGCATCCAAAAGAAAACATAATTTTATTGATGCACAATGTCATCCAGTACAAAATTCTTTAGTTTGGTGATTATGTCAAGGTCATTTTTAAAATATAGTTTATGTGGTTAATTGGTTTTACAAGTTGAGAAATCTTTGAACCTGGATAAAACAGCAAATGCTTATAAAAATATAGTAGTAGCAAGTAGTGGAAAATATCAAATAATTAAAATTTATTCTAAAATATTTAATATATTTTATTGCACTTTGCATTTCTTCATAAGCATAATATAATATAGGAGCTGAATTAAATGTCTGTGCTTAAGTGTAAATTCAATTTAATCAAGTGCTGAATATCAAATTAACATAGAAAATTACAGAGCAAAACAAAAATATTTTAAGTCGGTTAATGACTTAGCATAGCTAAGAGGTTACATTTTACCTATGTTTCAATTAACAATATAACTATATTTGCAGTTCAGAATTGCTTCTCTTACGTTATAGTAAGGAATTTGTATCAACACAAATTTCAGTTATAGATTCTTATAATCATTTTAATTTTAAAGAGTTATAGAATTTTATTTCATTGGTCTTTAGCAATGCTTCTTGGATTTTATGATTAAAGGAGTGTAATTGATTCCATCAATTGGATATTGAATATAATGAGAGTATAGCTATTAATGGGTGTATGTAAATATGTTTACAAAATTTATAAATACATTTCATTGGTTTTGAGAAACCTTGTGGAGAAACATTCTGCTCAATTCTGTCCTGAATTTTACAAACTTGGCCTTATAAAACAGGAGAATTAAAAACCTGAGGCAGATTTATGAAGAATTTTGTAAAAACAGGTTAATTTTTTATATAGCTTGACTATTTTTCTTCTGTAAGGCATCCCGAATATTGATACAGTTTTTTTCTTCAGGATGCACTGCACACTCTGATGAGGGTACAAGATATGTAATTCAAATGTTATAAAACTTTTATGTGAAGTAGTTGAAGATTTGGGGTTTTTCTAGAGAAAATGGGAAAAAGCAAGTAATTAAATAAAAAGACCTGTGTGAGCAGATGTTTTTCTAAGGTGGTGCTTCTTGATCTTTAGTATGCAGATGTATCTCAACCAAAAAATGTAGATTCTGATTCACTAGGTCTGGGGTAGGGCCCAAGAATCTGTATTTCTAACACGCTCTCCCAGATAATGCTGGTCTTCTGGTTGAGGAGCTACATTTTGAGAAGTGAGAGACTCAGTTGGTTAAATTAATGGATTCCATTGGGAGTTCTTGGCCATGGAAGGATTCACAGTGGGCACTATTAACTATGGTTGCATTTCAATACTTCATTCAAGCAAGATTATCTGTGGAAGCACTTATGGTGACTGCAGGCTTTCTATTTCAAACTCAGGATCAACAAAGAGGCATAGACTGTCCCTGTTGTACATTTGTATAATTTCTCACAGTAGAGGCTAGGTGTCGTTGTGAGCTGTTGACAGATTGGAAGCTGCCGCCACCCTCAGACCATGACAATTAGGAGTTGAGCCCAGTATGAAATATTGTTGGGACCTGAGGTACAGTGGCATGATAGCCTCTGCTGCTTCACAGTATATAATCCCTTTGTGGTGATGCAGCCAATAAACCTTGGCCTACACTGCCTTCCGAGAGACAGAGTACTAAGGGCTAGAAACATGAATTCTCAAACTTTGGGGTACATGTGAATCACCTAAGGAACTCTTTAAAGATGCACATTCCTGGGCTGCATTTCAGGAAATTCTGATTCGGCTGATCTGGAGTTTGCCCTGCAATCTGTAACAAGTTTCCTGGGTAGTTTGGACTCAAGTGGTCAAAGGGACACTTTTTGAAAACACTGAATTTGAGAAACACTGAATCAGAGCATTATAGTAGTCATTCAGCCTTGGCTATCTGGACAGCAGGAAGTTAACCTCCTACAGCTGTAGCAGTTTCTCAAAATATCATATGCATACAAATAATCTGGGGGTTCTTGTTAAAATGCAACTTCTGGTTCAGTAGGTCTGGGGTGGGGTCAGTGCATTTAATTTTGAGTGAGCTCAGATTTTGTCATAAAGTATATATTGCTCACCTTCCACAATTGAGAATTCAGAGAAAGTGAGCAATTGCATTCCTTGGTATTTACTCAAATGAATTGAAAATGTATATCTACACAAAAACCTGCATGTGGATGTTTATAGCAGCTTAATTCATAATTGTTAAAATAGGAGAAGCAGCCAAGATGCCCTTCAATAGGTGAGTGGAAAAATAAACTGTGGTGCATCCAGATAATGGAATATTATTCAGTGCTAAAATGAAATGAGCAAATCAAGCCATGTAAAGACATGAGGGAAACTTAAATTCATATTACTAAGTGAAAGGAGCCAATTTGAAAAGGCTAAATACTGTATGATTCCAAGTATATGATATTCTAGAAAAAGCAAAACTATGGAGACACTGCAAGGATCAGTGGTTGCCAGGGATTAGCAGGAAGGGACAGGTGGCTAGATAGAGCACAGGGGATTTTCGGGGCAGTGAACATACACTGTATTGTATTACAGTGATGGGTATACGTCATTACACATTTTTCCAAACCCATAGAATGTCCAACTCCGAAAATGAACCCTAATGGAAACTATGGAGGTTGGGTTATAAGGAGGTGTTGATGTAGGTTCATTAGTTCTAACAAGTAAACCCCTCTGGTGGGGGATGTTGATAATAGGGATAATGCATGTGTTGGGGAAGGGTACTTATTTATTTATTGGAATATAGTTTATATACAATATTATACTGGTTTCAGAGGTATAACATAGTGACTCGATAATTATATACATTACTAAATATTCTTCACAGTAAGCTAGTTACTCCCTGTTAACCATAGCAAGATATTAACTTACCTTTACTTCTGTTGTGAACTTAAAGCTGCTCTAAAACATAAAGTATTTTTTTTTTAAAGAAGATAGTGGGAGGAAAATGGCCATAGATAAGGGCAGGGTGACCTCAGAGGTCATCTTATTTAATTCCTTCATTTTACAGTTGGGGAAAGTGAGGCTCAGAAAGAATGAATGACTCACTAACATCACACAACCAATTAACAGCAGAAGCAGAATGACTCCTGACTTTGACTCAGGGATCCCTTTTTGGGGTCCTGAAAGATAAACGTTACTCCACAGTTGAGCAGAATTGCTAACTGACAAGGTCATATCCAGCCTTCAAGGTCTGACACAACTCATTATTTCTGTGGAAGTCCTGAACAGGGTTCTCTGTATTTTCACATGGAGACCATAAGGCACAATGAGCCTGCTGCCCTGCTCAGATTCCACGGATGGTGAGAAGCTAGCCAGAGCCTGGATGCTGGGTCTCTGGATTCCATTCTTCACTGTACCCTTCCCCCTTTTCCCAGCAAAGAGACCTTCCTCCTTCATTTAAATGTGCGATGTGGAGCAGTCTGTCAAAGCACCTGATTCTAGAATATGCAGTGGCAGCACTGCAGACATGTCTCCTCTCTGCAACCTTTCTTATGCTGTGACACACAGCTTTCTTCTCTGTGTTTCTGGAACTTTACCTATATCAGTCATGGCCACTATAAAAAAAATGGATTACACAAAAGAAAGGGAGAGTGGATGTTGAGTGACAACCAGTTGAGTGAAACACCTGGGTTTCTGTGGTCTTCCTCTGAATCTTTTGCCATTATTGTCACATAACCATCTGCCTTAGAAAGTCACTTTACTTGTATCAGGGCCCTTGGTATTTGTGGGAAATGTTCAGTCTGTCCCAAATGTAGATTTTAAATGTAACTTTTGTATTGCTAAAGAAATTTAAAGTTTTGCTTCTTGTCAGTGTCTTGTGCCTTCTGCTGTAACTTTTTAACTGGGAATTATTTCTTGTTCTGATTGTAGGATCTGCATTTTCTGTCCATTATTCACTTGAGTGCCCTATTTTCTAGTTTCTTTGTTCATAAGCTACTGTGTTTATGTGTGACTAGCAATTTTGTTCCTTTGAGGATGTTTTGGTTATTTCTTTGTTTATTCTTTCAGAAATATATTTATTCAAAGGGTCAACTCTGCTCTGAGCAGCATGTGAACCATTGGATAGTGAACAAGACAGGCTCAGTTTTTGCCCTCATGAAATTATGGTCCAGTGGAGGAGACAAAAATCAACATTTTACATATGTATATATACATATATGTACACAAATATACAAATATTTGCATGTATATGTATATATATACACATATATATTAGAAATGTTGACAGTTGCTTTAAATAAAAAGAAAGGATGGAGTCAGAGAAAATAATGGAGATAAATTTAATTTAGTTTGGGTGGCAAAATCAGGGAAGATTCCTCAGAAGATGTGACAGTTAAGCTGAGACCTGACACATAAACATAGATGAACTAGAGGAGCAGAGGGGAGAAGAGTAGGCTAGGCAGAGAGAATAGCATGGGTTAAGGTTATGAGGAGGGATAATAAACACTAGGAAAACTCAAAGTAGCTGAGTTTTAATGGAACAAAGTGGAGAGTGGTGTGAGATGAGATTAAGGAGGCTGGCAGAGGCTTGAAACTCATGGAAGGCCATGGATGTCATTTTGGATTTTATTCTAAGTGCAATGGGAATTTGAAGAATTTAAAGTAGGAGAATAAAATGAGGTATCTTACATTAAAACAATCCTTTGTCTGCCATGTGGGAAGTGGTTAACAGGGAGGCGGGAGTGGAAGCATGGAGATTAGCTCAGTGTCTATCAAAGTAGTCCATACATGATGATGGTTGCTTGATCTAGGGTGCAGGCAGTAGATATGTGTTTGAGTTATAGTTTGGAGGCAGGTTCAGTGGCATACGGCAATGGACGGGATATTGTAGATGAGGAAGAAGAAGGAATAAAAAATGTCAGGTTTCTATCAATGGGCTGGATGGTGGTGTTTTTTTTCTGAGATGGGGAACAGGAAAAGTGGTACAGGTTTTGCAGAAAGATCAGGAGAAACTTCTTAAAATTAAAAGAAATTGAACTATAATTGATATACAATATTATACTGGTTTCAGGTATACAACATAGTGATTCAACAGTTATCCACATTATTAAATCCTCACCCCAACTAGTGCACTTACTATCTGTCAACATAGGAAGATGTTACAGGATCATTGATTATATTCTCTCTGCTGTAGGAGAAACTTCTTGATTGGTTCTGGACTGAAAATAGCCTTCCATAATGGGTTAAAATACAGCAGGTCAAGGGTTTACAGTTAGTCGTAGATCCTTGATTTTAAGATGCCATAAATTTTAAGATGCTGCATTGATTTAACATCAGATTTTCATAAAAGAATATTATCATGTTAAATGTACACATGGATGTAACACATCTCAATTGAACTGTTAAAATGTGGAAGATACACCTTAGATTTGAGGAAATTTAATATTTGAAGTCCACTATTATGTAAGCTACAATTGTAAATAAAGGATAATAGAAAAGGACAGACCCAAATAAAACGTTTGTTTTTAATTTTTGAAATAGCTCCAGGAAATCCTTTCACAACTTTCCAGAAATGTATATCCAATTGTTTATGAGATATCTTTATTTGAATGTCTTACACCTTGATATTTTATGTGTTTAAAACGGAGTTCACTCTTTCCCATTCCAAATCTGCTTCTTTTCCTAAGCCTCCTCTTTGGGGTAATGGCTCTGGCATCTTCTGTTTTTCCTTTCATTCATTTACCCATCCATTCAATGTATATTTATTGGATTCTGGTTAACAGATAGGTACTGTCTTCATGAACCCTTTTTTATACCTCGTATATTTCTGAGGGATTCAATAGTAGAAGCAGCTTGGCCATGTGACTTGCTGTAGCCAATAGGACAGTTGTAAATGCGATACAAGTGGAGACTCAAAAAGTGCTTGCAGAATGGAGCTTGACCTCTCTTGCTGCACTTGGGAACTTTGTGGTTACCACTATGCAGATAAGCTTAGGCTAGCCTACTGGATGATGAGAGTCATGTGGCCAAACTCTTCCTGTTACCCCATCTAACATCAAGTCAACGACCAGATGAGTGAATGAGGCCATTCCAGATCATCTAGTCCAGTCATGCTGGCCCAGTCCAGAACTGCCAAGAAAATTCACAGAAGGGTGAGAAGTAACGTAAGTTTGTAGTTTTAAGCATTAAGTTGTGGGGTGGTTTGTTATGCAGCCAAATCTACCTTATAGAAGGGTCGTGGACAATTTCCTTAGTAACTCTGTAGGAGTGGCGTGGGTGAAGTAGTCTGGTTTCACATCTGTGTTTTAACATCTATTATTTTGATACCTCAAGCAAGAAGAGTCCCATTCCAGTATTTTATTAAATTAGACATTGACTTTCCCAGTTTTACAGAAATAAAAATTGAGGATATAGAAGTTAAGTGGCTTGTCTAAGGCCACACAACAATTAAAGTGGGGAGCTGTGATTTGAACTCAGTTCTTTTTGTATCTAAAGCCCTTGATTTTTTCTATAACATCAAAATACATCCCTCAAATATTCTGGATTTAAGTGATGAAGGGTGTAACGTGATTTGGCATATGCTAAGATGTTTCCAAATAACTTTTTCTGCAAAACAAAACAAAGCAAAACAAAAACTCCCAAAACCTGTATGTCGTATTGTGCATTTTGTGTGGTTAGGAGACTCTTAGCTAGAATAACACTTAATGCATTTCAATTTCTTAATTTCAAAACACTGGATTTATAATCTGCTTTTAATTTTACAGATGTTTGTATTTACATGTTCTATATAAATAAATGCATTTGTGCAGTACATTATAAGTAATTGAGATGACCACATTTTCACTTAAGGAACAGTCTCTTCATTCTATCTCTGCAACCTGTTTACTTATGCTCTTATGCTTCCAGTTCACATTCATGTTCAGCCCTAAATGGGTTAATACTGCATTTCTCTTCCTAGTTTCCTTTTCTCTTTGTGCAGTATCAGTTACTGCAAAGAATGAAGTAGATCCTGTGGGGTGCACAAGCTCCTGCCTAGATATAAATAAAGAACTTAACATTTAAAAAATATATGTATTTACATTATATTTATCATATTTATCAAAACTTTAATTTTTAAAGTAATTCCTGATAGATTTTAATTACAAAGGACAAAGCATATGCTTCAATATAAAGCCTTACACTGATTTTTTCCATTTTGTTTAAATATTATAGAAGTATAAATAGGCTCAATTACACATGTAGAGAGTACAAATTTTCAGTGGCCACTACCTTGGAGGTGGGGTGGGGACTGAAATTAGTTTCTATCTTGAACTCTCTCTATATCAGAAAATGTAATATAGTGAGTCCCAGATAAACTCAGTCCCTTCCAATTTTTTCCCACATCATTTCAAATTAAAAATCTAATTATAAGTTTTACATCATACACTTTTCTCCATGAGCTTCTAATTGCCTTCTACTTCTATTACAGAATTTTATCCTAATGTAACTTATTTTATGTTTAGCAGTCTATTACTTCTCTGCAGAAGTGTACATAAATGCATAATTAAAATAAATTTCTATGTCTTTATGGAGCTGAGAGTGTTAAAACACTTTCTTGTGGATTAAATAGAAATTTCTCTTATAGGCATTTCCTTTAGTAAGTCCTTGCACATTGACACCCATCTTGGCATCTGCTTCTGAGAGGACCTGGACTAACACATCTGTCTTTAACTTATTGATTCATAGGGATCCTTTCTGTAGCATAGATGTGGACCCTTGGTTTGTTATTTGTCTTATAAATATCTTTTCCCAGTCTGAGGTTTGCCTTTTCACTCTTTTACTGGTGTCTTTTGATGAAAAGTCCTTCTTTATTTTAATGCCATATAACTTATTAATGATTATTGCTTATATGTCTGGTTTAAAAATATTATTGCCTTATGCCTAGGTCATTAAGGTAATCTCCTAAATTATCTTCTAGAAGATTTGCTTTTTATTTCATATTTAAATCTACTAGATTCCTGATCTTATTTCTTTATATTGTGTGATATAGGAGTCAAGTTTCTTATGTTTTCCATGTAGATATTAATTTGATTCAGCATGATTTACTGAAAATGCCACCCTTTCTCCTCTGCCCTGCAATACCACCTTTATCATAAATCAAGTGTATGTATACATGTGGGAGTTTGTTTCGGGACTTTCAATTCTGTTCCATTGTTCATTTGTTTGTCTTGGTGCTAATACCATGATATCTTAATTTATTTAAAAAGTTTTTCTTTATTGAAATATAGTTGATATACAATATTATGTTGATTTCAGATGAACAATATAATGATTTGACAATTATATACATTACTAAATGCTCACCATGATAAGTATAGTATGTGTCACCATACAAAGTTATTACAATGTTGTTGACTGTATTCCCTATACATACTGTACTTTCTTCCCTGCAACTAATTTATTTTATAATTTGAAGTTTGTACCTCTTTATCCCCTTCATCTATTTTACCCAACCCCCTCCCCATAGTAAGCAACTATCCATTCCCTGTTTTTTTGAGTGTTTCTGTTTTGTTTGTTTTGTTTTTCAGATTCCACATGTAAGTGAAATTATATGGTATTCATCTTTCTCTGACTGACTTATTTCACTTAGCATAATACTCTCTAGGTCCATCTATGTTGTTGCAAATGGCAAGATTTCATTCTTTTTTATGGCTAATATTCCATTGTGTATATGTACTACATCTTCTTTGTTCACTCATCTATTGATGGACATTTAGTTGTTTCCCTTTTGGCTATTGTAAATAATGCTGCGCTAAACATAGAAGTACATATATCTTTTCAGATCAGTGATTTTGTCTTCTTTGGGTAAATTCCCAGAAGTGGAGTTACTGGGTTATATGGTATTTGTATTTTTAGCTTTTGAGGAACCTCCATAGTGCTTTCCACAGTGGCTGCACCAATTTGCAATCCCACCAGCAGTGTTTGAAGGTTTCCTTTTCTCTACGTCTTCACCAGCACTTGTTATTTTTTATCTTGTTGATATTAGCCACTCCGACTGGTGTGAGGTGATATCACACTGTGGTTTGATTTCCATTTCCCTAAAGATTGTGATGGTGAGCATCTTTTCATGTGCCTGTTGGCCATCTGTATGTCTTTTTTGGAAAAATGTCTATTCAGGTCCTCTGCCCATTTTTTAATTGGATTATTTGTTTTTTGGTGTTGAATTGCATGAGTTCTTTTGGGTATTAGCCCCTTATCGGATATATCATTCACAAATATATTCTCCCATTTGGTAGGTTGCCTTTTTGCCTTGTTGATGGTCTCCTTTGCTGTGCAGAAGCCTTTTAGTTTGATGTAGTCTCTTGTTTATGTTTGCTTTTGTTTCCCTTGCCTGGGGAGACATATCTGGAAAAAAAAATCACTCATGCTGATGTTCAAGAGTTTACTGCCTGTCCTTTCTTCTAGGAGTTTCATTGTTTCAGGTCTTATATTTATGCTTATGTCATCAACTAATATGTGGCAATGGAGGCAAGAATATACAATAGGGAAAGACAGTCTCTTCAATAAATGGTTTTCGGAAAACTGGACAACCACAAGCAAAAGAATGAAACTGAATCACTCTCTTACACCATATACAAAAATAATCTCAAAGTGGTTTAAAGACCTAAATATAAGGCTGGAATGCAGAATCTTGATTAAGGCAAGTGGTTGTTTTTAGAATTGAAGTTTAACAAAACAATACATGTTTACTATCACACTGTATGTTCTAAAGTATTTTAAAGTCAAGTACAGTCATGGTAGCATCTCACTCACTAGCACAGGAGCTCCAGGGGGCAGAGTACTTGCCTTCCTTCTTCTCACTGTATTCCCAGTACTTACAAAAGTGGCTACAGAGTAGATGGGCGACAAGTATTTATTAACTGACTGAATCTGTAATAAGATATAATGAAAGTAAAACTCTATAAGTGAAAAAGCAATTATCCTAAAAATAGCAATGACGTTATCTGTATTTGTGATGAAAATAAAACAGAAATCATTTAAATGTGGTTTGTCCTAAGTAGTGTATAATGATAGGTGAAATATGTAGTCTCATGATGGCAGGCTTTTAAGATGCTTGAATATGAACCAACTTAACAAAATAATAGGAGAAATAGTACATAATTAATGAGTAGTTTTACTATGACTTCCACCACCACAAAACTTCCAAGAAGAAAGCCACTGAAACTGCCAACATGCAGCCACAGTAATAGTCTTTGCTAGTCTGGAGATTTGTTTTCACTGCTGTTTTTAAACTGTCACTGCATTTCAATGATAAGTAGAAATTCTCCAAATTTGCCAGAAACAGATTCTTTGGTTAAAAGAATCACTTAAAATTATTATCTATGAATGTAGAGCCGCACTGTCCAATTTGGTAGTCACTAGCCACATATGGCTATTAAGTATTTGAAATGTGTCCACTATGAATTTAGATGTGTTGTGAATGTAAAATACACACCAATTTCAAAGACTTTATATGACAAAAAGAATGTAGACTCTCTTATTAATAATTTTACATATTTGATTTCATGTTTCAGTGATAATATTTTAGATTTATTTGGTTTGATAAAATATTAAAATTAATTTCACCTGTTTCTTTTTACTTTTCAAAATGTAGCTACTAGAAAATTTATAATCAGATTTGTGGCTCACATTATAGTTCTATTGGCCATCACTGGTTTAGATGTTATTAGAGTGAAAGACAGATTGGTGTTTATTTTAGAGACACTAGAAGTGTGAACTTGGTTCCTGGTTATCACCTAGAGGAGGAGATTCTATACTTGACTCAGATATTCATTCTCACTTCTAGACCAAGTCTAGAAATAGGTCTTAGCTACCCGAGGGTCAGAAATGGCAGTTCCTTATTTCACACTGGATGGTAATGAGAACCTGGCCTCCCATTTAGCAAGCAGGGCCTGGGATGGGACAAAGCTCCGAGCAGATGTGCTTTCAGTGTTTTTCCCGTGGAGGGGAACTTTATTTCCTCTTTGAGCTCCTCAAAAGTTGGTATTTTCCTGTTATTTAAGTTTCAGACCTTTCTGGTTACTCTCTGCCTCTTTCTACTCTTTTAAGAATGGAGTAAGTTTTACAAAAGTGAAATCATTCACACTTCTCCCATCCTGGCCCATCTGTTTTTGTTTTTGCATATTATTTACACATGGATGACCTATCATTAAATAGTTGTATAAATAATTTTTCATGCACAAACATACTCATACTTTGTATTCTGCTTTGGGAACTTAAACATTCTATATGTTAAACATTCTAAATGTTTCACCACTTTCCAACTGGTCGTAATTATCAAAAATAATTATAATTTTGAAAATGGTATGCTATTCCATTGTGTTGCTGAATCTTAATTAAAATCCCAACTTTGTGGGGTTTTCTCACCCAGTAAGTCTGGTTTAGCCCTAATTATTGGTTAGGGAAGGGTATAGGCACATAATCAGGAATTGTTAAGTCTCTGGTTGAATATGAAGTAGTGATTATGGGGTCCCTAGAATCTCTCATGATTTATACAATCAATACCTTGTGAGGTGCTTACTTATTGCAACAAAAGGTATTATTTGGGAAAATCTTAATACAGTATATAACTCAGATACTGAAAACTTACTGCACTTTAGACATATTAACTTGGTTAAAAATGATCTTGCAATGCAAACATGCAAATGTGTTCAAAGGAGAGTTTTCTCCTTCAAAAAAAAATGAGAGAGTGTTCTTTTACTTCAGTCTTTCCCAAGATCGAAGTGGCTGTGACTCCATTTATCACTTGTTTTTCTTTCAGTTGCTTTCTTTGGCTTTGTCCAATCTCTAGTGCCCACTTTGCTTGCTTTCTTATGGTGAAACTGGCTCTGATCTCTCACTTTTTGGTTTCTTCCTTTCTTTGTCCTCTGCTCTTGTCTCTCTACTTATGAGCCGCTAGCTTTCTTTTGTCCTGTTCATGTCCATGCCCTTGACTGAGCACTGCATTCTGTGCAATAGCTCTTCTATCTCTTTTTATTCTTAGTGAGATAGGAAAATAGTTTTCTTTCAGGAAATTCATTTATTTGGAATGAAAGACAGGTTTACTGGTAATTTAACTGGAAGTTCTCTCTTCTTTCTCTTTAATTCCTACCCCAAACGAATCCTATATTTTAAGCTTTCTACTGGATACAACTGTGAGGCTGAAATCATGGACCTACCAAAGGCTATGGCCATTTCAATTGATCAGTGATCCCTGAAGTTAAAATTTTGAGCAGTCTTTTAAGCCTTTACTATCCTCTATGCATGGGTTATACAAACTCTGAGGGAGCAAAGGGAGGGAAGGAAGGCATTTCATGGTATTATTAATGATCCCAATGGAAGGGAGAACTCTTTATTCTTTGTAAACAGGTGGTCCATTTCATTTAAAGAAAAATATATAGTGAGTATTCATGGTCTATCAGCTCTTTGAGGGTAGAGGGAACATACATTTTGATTCTTCCTTCCTGCTTCTTGTACATTGGGCTTTCAAATATTTGTTGAGTGGATAAATGAATGATAATGCTATTATCTGTTCCTATAGGATATATTTTCCTAAGTGTGAAATTAAATAAGAATTGGTATACCCTGTAATTCTTTTATGTTTTCTTACTTTTACAATGGAAAATTCTAAACATACAGCAAAGTAGAGCAATAGTATGATGAACTCCCATGTACCTACTACCCAGCTTCAACAATTATCAGCTCACGTCTAGTTTTGTTCTACCTATATCCCTTTCCATTCATTGGAATATTTTGAAGCAAATCCCAGCCATCATATTTCATCTTTTAATATTTGAGAATGTAACTTGAAAGATGAATATGCTTACCTTTAAAATTTTTTTCCCTTTGTTAGTTGATTTATAGTTGATATACAATATTATATTGGTTTCAAATATACAACAGAGTGATTCAACAGTTATCTACATTATTAAATGCTCACTCCAACTAGTAAGACATAGTTTATTACATCTAAATGGTTAACAATAATTTCTTACTATGATCAGATAATTTAGTCAGAGATCAAATTTTCCTGATTGTCATATACTTTGTGTATATATAAGTAAATACGAATATATATATATATATTACAGCTTGTTTGAATCAGGGCCCAAATAAGATCTATACATTGGAATTGGTTAATACATCTTTTCAGTACTTTTTAATCCCTCTTTTCTTTTCCTTGCAATCCATTTATTGAAGACACAATCTCATTTATCCTGTAGAGTTTCCTACCATCTGGATTTTGATGATTGTAGTCTCATGGTCTTTTTTCTTTTGACATGTTTTCTTGAATTGGTATTAGATCTATGCCTTGATCAGACTCACATTCAATTTTTTTCTCAAGAATACTTCACAGGTGATGGATGGTTTGAACCTCCATCAGGAGACACATAAAATCAGATTGTCTCTGTTTTTGTGATTTTTAGCTGCTATTTATGATTATTTCCTAGATTCATTAAGTTATTAGGGGCTGCAGAATAATAAGTCTAATTTTATTATTCCTTTTTCATATATGTAGCTACAGATAGATATAGCTACTAGTACGGTCACTGTGTCTAGGTTTTTTATAAGTAATATATAAGCTTTTTTATATATTATATAAATTATATAAATATATAAATCTTTTAAAGATAAATTAATACTTCAAGTTTAGGAATACATAAGTTTTACTTATCCTTTCTTCCCATGCAAAAGATCCTGGTTTCCAGTGACCCCAACATAGTTAATCATTTAATAATTGATCTTTTTCCACAAGATAGCCTCCTAATAATACCAACTCTACTACCACCAGCAGAAATACGATTACTGAAAATCTTATTTTGACTCCTTTTGAGCATAGGATATGTACTACTAGGGATATATAACTAAATTGACATGATTTAAATTCACTTGAAATAATTCTTCCTCTTTTTGTGATTATGCTGCAAGACCAATACATCAGTTGTCTCATTTTGCTCCTGATTTTTAGGGATTAATTTCTTATTGAAATTGTCTTATTTTCAGTTAATTATTTCTTCCTTTTCAATTATGTTAAATTGTTACATGGTTCTAAGACCAAACCTGTAAAATTAAGTATGGACAGAGAAGTCTAATTTTTAACTCTGTCCCCTCCACTTCATTCCGTCCCTTTTCATAGAGGTAACTTTTTTAAGGAAAAGTTCAGGTGTATTTTTTAAACTTAGGAAATCAGCACAATTATACTTATCCTCTTTAATGTTTTAAGTTTCAGTGTGTTTCTGTAGAAAAGATGATTAAGGTTAGACTCCCTTTTACATAATAAAAACGAACAAACCTTTCAAATCAACCCTTGGTCTTTCCAAGTTAAATTATACTCAGAGCTGCCTGAGCCTTCAAGGTATGTTTAGTTTCATAATTGTCATTGAAACTGTTATCTTACAAGTCTCCTCATTTGCTGCTCATAGCATCTGCTAGCTGGACTACATCTTTGCATAATTTGAGATGTTAGAGAATAGTAATCACATTTCTCAAATTTTGTGCTCTTATTTCCAGTTGATCTCATTCAAGGATAAAGATGGCTGATGATGGCTACATGTGACATAATTGTGATTGAATCTTGATGTTTTCCCAGGACTTCTTAGCCCTGTAATTGCTTTCAGCAGTGTTTTTGGAGGAAAGGATTAGCTGTAGCTCTCAGCAATAAACGACTGTATAGTTGAAAGCATATGCATTCGTTGTCTTTTTATTTCTGCCCAGTATAACAAAGGCTCAACATAAATAGGTTTATTTTGCTAAGAGGACATCTTCTATTATGACATTAATTTGAAGAGACAAATACAGTGTTGGAAGAATAGATTTTTTT
>JAVSCE010019396.1:0-34392 GCA_032199065.1 Smutsia gigantea
AAAAAGGAAAGAAAAAAAAAAACAAAAAACAAAACAAAACAACAACAACAAAAAAAAAACGCCCACCGGGAGTAGATTCTGTGGAAATGCTGTAGGTGGCGCTATTGCCCCACTATTCTGCAGCCGTGGCTGCACTACTCCGCAGGGCCCTTTATCGCTCCGGCAGGGATGGGAACGAATAGGAGGCTGTTGATCTCACTGAGAAGTGTAAGTATGGCCACGCTTCCCCATTCGCCAGCTAAGGCGTCTGAAACTCCCCAGGACTCCCAGCCTGCTGGGCTGAGTGTGCCGGGGTGATCTGGCTCCTCTGCTGGGCTCCTGTCTCTTTAAGAGCGCTGAAGAAAGAGCGTGCCTTTTTTTTTTTTTCCTTCCGGGACCCGGCTGCAAGCACCCTGGCGAGTTCCCTGCTCAGATCCTGCCCCTCTGTCTCTCCAATCTCCGCTGCACTGCGCGATGTGGGTCAGTGCTCCCCGCGCAGATCACCGGGGCTGGCTACTTCGCGGGGTGTACTTCCACCTCCTCCCGGCTCTGAATCCTCTCCTCCCGCCGGTGCGCTGGGGTGGGGGAGTGCTCGGGTCCCGCCGTGTCGCGGCTCCATATCTTACCCGCCTCTTGAGGTGCCGAGTCCTCTCGGGTGTCGCTGCACGCTGTGCGCTTTCCTGTGTATTCTGGTCTCTCTTTTAGGAATAGATGTATTTGCTGTGTTTTCATAGATAAATATAGTGTTGGGAGGAGATTTCTGCTGCCCTGCTCACGCCGCCATCTTCCCGGAAGTCCAAGATGTTGGATTTTGTCAAATGTTTTTTCTTTAACAAGATAATCTGGCTTTTGTCCTTTATTTTATTAATTTAATGTACTATTTTCATTGACTTTTATGGTAAATGAACCTTGAATTCCTGGGATGAATCCCATTTGATCATGATGCATAATTCCTTTTATACGTTGTTGGATTGAGTTTGCTAATTTTTTGTTGAGGAATTTTGCATCTATAGCCATATTGGGTTGTAGATTTCTTGTGATCTCTTTGTCTCATTTTCATATGTGGGTAACACAAGCCTCATAGAATGAATTGGAAAGTGTTTCCACAGCTTTTATGTTTTGGAAGAGTTTGTAAAGGACTGGTGTTAATTCTTCTTTAAATGTTTGATAGAATTCACCAGTGAAGCCATCTGGTTCTGCTATTTCCCTTGGGGGCAGTTTTGGGATTACTACTTCAGTCTCTTTACCTATTATAAATCTATTCACGTTTTCTATTTCTTCTTGAGTCTGTTTAAGTATTTTGTGCCTTTCTAGGAATTTGTCATTTAGGAAAAATTTGAATGAATTCAGAATGAATTTGTCATTCATTTAGGACAACATAATTTTTTTCAGCATAATTTATTGTTATGTGGTTGTTAATGGCATTTCTTTCTAATCCTTTGGTTTTTGAAAGCTAGAAGTTATGTTCCCTATTTTATTCCTGATTTCACCAAGCTAAATCTTCTGTTTTTCTCCCCACTGTGTAGTTTAGCTAGAGGATTGTCAATTTTGGATATCATTTCAAAGAACCAACTTTACAGTTCTTTGATTTCCTCTACTATTTTTCTGTGCTCTATTTAATTTATATCTGCCCTAATTTTTATTGTTTCTTTCCTTCTCTTTGCTTTGCATTTACTTTCCTCTTCTTTTTCAGTGTCTTAAAGTGAAAGGTTAGGTTATTTGTGGAGATTTTCTTTTTTAGTATTGGCATTTATAGCTGTAAATTTCCCACCAAGACCTGCTATAGCTGCATCCCACATATTTGGTGTTTGTGCTTTCATTCTCATTAATCTCAACTCATTTTCTGTTTCTATTTTTGTGATTTCTTCTTTGACCCATTGGTTATTTCAGAGTATATAATTTAATTTCTATCTATTTGTGAATTTCCCAAATTTCCTTCAGTTCTTGGTTTTTAATTTAATTCCGTGGGAGTTTGAAAGCCTATTTTATATGGCTTCAATCCTCTTCGATTTATTAACACAGAGGAATGGACTCTCAATCTCAAAGATCATGAAGAACTTTCAAAGGGCTTTAAGCAGAACTTTTGGAGGGTTTTAATCAAGATTTAAACATTTTAATGTAAGTTATAGAAAGATGACTGTGGAAGAAGTACAAAGAGTAGATTAGAGAGGAAGATATGGAAGAGAGGAGGCCAGTAAAGAGCCTATTGAAAATGATTTAGGCAAGAAATGACTGGTTCCTGGACTGAGGTTGTGATATGGAGAAGAATGAGGAGAACAAAGATGAATCTCACTCAGAGTCTTGCCTCCTAAAACATGAATTGTGAACAGTGAAATTCAAAGCAGTGAAGGTTGACCTGCACTTTTGCCACATCCCAACAAAATTGTTCTCCTACATAGAACCCAGAGTGGCTCCAGATTTTATCCAGCCAGAGCCGGGGCCAGGACTAGGGTGAGGGGTGAAGTAAGTAAGGTACTCAACTGGGGAATAAAATTAAAGAAGGCTACAAAAACCTTAGCAATAAAGATAAGTAACGTTTTAATTTTAAATTACTAATATTTATATTTTATAATTTAATATTTTCACAAAAATCTATAAAAACCAAAATAAAACATTAAAGACAGGATTAGTGTTACTGATTTTTCCTTTTGCCTCAGGCTCCAATATAGCTTGAGATGGCAATATGGAGCCCTGGTTGTTCACATTTCCCTTTGTTTCCATAAGTCAGTCCCTATCTTTCTAATAATACCCCCTTTCCATAAGTTAAACAGAAAATGTTTTCTTTACTTATAACCCAAACCCAGCTGATATGAAGTCTGACATTATAAGGAAAGGTGACTGCCTGATAATTCTTGGCCACCACAGTTTCCAAGTTGAAATTCTAAATGATCGGCCTTCTGCTTGGATAGATCCTAATGGAAACCTAAAACTCACCTTACCTGAGGACTATTTGAAACCAGACATAAAAAGCCCTCAATTGGGAAAGAATCTCAGAATAATTATGCTAAGTGAAAGAATTCAGACAATAAAGAGTGCAGACTGTGGTATTCCATTTATATAAAACTCCAGAAAACACGAACTAATGTATAGTGAAAACAGATCAGTAGTTGCATGGGGGTAAAAGGGAGGATGGGCAGAGAGGGATTACAAAGGACAACAAGGAAATTTGGGGGATGATGGATGTGTTCACTACCTTGATTGTGATGATGGATTCAAGTGTATACATATGTCAAAACCTATCCGATTTACGCTTTAAATATCCACAGTTTATTGTGTATCAATTACAGACTCAAAGATGTTTTTAAAAAGCCACCAATTGGCCTTAGGCTTTGCAACTTTACTATAAAATAATTTCCACTTTTTGAAATTTCAAAGTTTATTTGAATATTACATAAAATGTTTTAAACTGATGTTTTAGATGTTTGATATATTTAGCCCTTTCCATTTCTTCCTTTCTCTATGCACAGGTGGATTTCTTCAGATAATTAGAAATTGTTCCAAGGGAATGTTTCCCTAAGGTTGCAGTGGAATAGTAATTTAGTCTATGAACTGCATAATATCCTGAGAAGTCTATGAAAAATATACCTAATGTTCTGATTTCCTATTCATAAAACTCTTATTTATGAGTGCAGATGATTCTCAGTTTTTGAGTAGGTTGTCTCCCCAAGCTCTTTGTCCATTTCTGACTTGTGTGCTTTACTCTTGGGTCCTATTTTCTCACAGGAATGATGTTGTACATGCTAGATGAGTCCATAGGCTCATTCCCCAAATCTCATTTGAGTAAAGGCAAAAATTCAACCTTGAAAATAATTAGGAATAAAAAAATATTGAAAAATAATTATCCCTAATAAAGAAAATAACATTTAATCATAGAAATATTTTTTTCTTTAAATTTAACTTTAAAATTTGCCCTCAAGAAATCAGTACTTGTACACAGAAGTTGGAGAAATGGTAGATGGAGACATCTGTGGATATTCTGAAGGAGACTTTCTTCCCAGGGCTTTAGAGTCTACTAAGGAATGTTAGCTGACTTTCTAGATTTGTAAACCCATGTTTAACTGTGACTTTCCTCATCCAACTAAGTGGGGATAATTGATTAAAATGATTTTCCAGAGTCACACTTCATTATTCAGCTTTGCTTTAGCTCTTGAAGCCTGTGGTTCCTTTCCCTGGAAGTTGGGATACATAATGCTTCAGACCTCTGACTCCCCTTTCAAGCTCACTTAAGCCAAGATAAAATGCAACCATAGTAAAGAAAAAGGGCTATCTCTTCCCCTTTTTCCTTGCCCATCTATTCTCTCAGCCCTAGGTTCCCTTGTAAAATCTCAGTACAATCAGTACATTTTCCTACAAGAAAATAATATTTCTGCAGTTCTCATTGTGGGGAAGTTGGGGTTCCTATGGCCAGAATCCTCACTTAACTTAAACCACTTGATTATGTAACTGGCCTGTTGCTAGGCTACCGCTTCCTCACCTTTAGGCAATAAGCTATTATTGCACTATATAGAGAGCTCCGTGCAGTGCTCTGGGTGGAGGCAGAGACACCAGTGCTCGGCCTACTGCCAGGAGAACAAGCCGGGTAATAAACCCATTCTACTGTCATTTCTTTGGTCACATTGAATCCATAGAGAACTTGCCTGGGGCTGAAACACATTGGCAGGACAATTGGTGACAGTCAGCAGGGTTCATTGTTGACCAAGGAAAAAGACAGGCTGCCTTTACGGGAGGGGTGCTTCAGTGGGCTGCCCCTATGAACGGGGAGAGAGTGGATCGTCCCCCAGTGGGTATGTGGTCTGAGGTGGCTTGCCTCCTAGAGGGCTGGGCCCCTCCCCAGGACTGGAGGCAAGTGGAGGTGACACCTGAGGCAGTAGGGGTGGCCCTTGGTATAGGAAGTAGGTCTTTTGAGACACAGACTGCCCATGAGGCAGTGGGAGCTGTGGGTTGGCTGCTTCTCACAGTATTAAAATAAAATAAAATAAAATAAAATACAGCTGACAAAGAAAAAAAAAAAGTCTACAGAAGAGAAGGGCATCACCACTGACAAGTGAACTATCATCTCTGTGCCGTAGACAAGGCAACCAGATTCACACAGTCCATCCAGTAGACTGGCCTATTCCCCTCCACTCCCATGACAAGATGTATCCAGGGAGTGATGGAGTCAGAAACTATAAGGGGCTCATCTTGAGGGGGAGGGCATGTGGAGAAAGGGCAGTTCTCAGAGGGAAGAGGGGACATGCACTGAGCATATACCATAAAAGACGTATAATCCACATTTATCTACATTTCTTAATAGTATTTTTATGGTTTTAAATTTTCCATATATCTGAAATCAATCTATGTGTAAGCCATGCTTTGGAACTATTGCTTTATTTTACACTTTATTGCAAAAGGCTAGCCACTTGTCCCCGCAAATGTGATAGAAAAGAAGTTAAATGGTGCCAAAATTGCTATAGAAGTGAAGCAGATGTCTTTTATCTCAGATTGCTTAAAGTACTTTGATGGCTACTGCCATTTAAATAATGTTTATCTCAATGTCAGAAATTCCTCTTGGTTATCGTTTGTTGTTACTGTTTGTTACTGATTCAAAAATAGATCAAAGGATAGAATCAAACAAACATGTTTATTCTACCTAATTCTACCTAATGGCTCATTGACACAAGGAGGACGGAAGCAACCACCAGACTATCATGTTTGAGGAATCCCTGTCCAGACCTTGGTGGAGAAACAGCTGGATTCAGAAAGGCACATCTTTACAATCCCTTCAACCTGTGGGAAAGGAGTGTCTCTTGATTAGATAAATCACAAAAATTAGACAGTGACTGTAATGGGGTTGGTGGGGGGGACCTGATGAAGGGGGTAGTGTAATAACCACAATATTGCACATGTAAATGTAGATTAATGATACCAAATAAATTATTTTAAAAAATCAAAAAAATTATTGAAGAAGCAGAAACCAAACAGTTGAAAATTTGGCAAGATTGTTGATAGTACTTATTATGTAGGGGGTTGTTATTTTTGTCCAGTCACATAATTTTTTAATTTATTATATCATGATTTTTATAAACCCACCAAATAACTATAGGCAAATTATTTTTTGATTCTCAATTTTTTCACTTACTAAATGTCATAGTTGAATCAGGTGATTTCTAATGTTCCTACAAACAGAAAAATTCTGATTTACTGGTTTACCAGTATCCTGTGTAGAAATGTGTCATGCTGTATGAAACCTTTAACTAAACGCTGTATTCCCCAAGGCATTTCATATCCACTAGAGTCGATACTTCCAAACACTAGCTTACCAAAAACACATTTAAAAAATTAGCCGACACTTAATAATTACTCCAATTGTGGTAATTGGGAGAGGAGGATTATCCTCTCTTTTCCAAATGTGTAATGAACACTTTAAAAAAAAGAGCATTCTTAACAGCATCTTTTGAGGTATAACTGACATGACAAACAATGCATATTTAAAATGCACACTTTGATACATTTGGACATATGTATATACCCATGAAACCATCACCACAATCAAAATTATAAACAGAGTCATCACCCCAATTTTCTTGTTCTCTTTGATAATTCCCTCCTCCAGCTGCTCCCCCCAGAAAACCATTGATCTTTCTGTCACTATAGATTAGCTTGCACTTTTTAGAATTTTGTATCAGCTGAATCATATACTATGTAACCTTTCTTTGGCTGGCTGCTTTCCTTCAGCATAATTATTTTAGACTGGTCTATGTCATTGTGTGCATGAATAGTTTGTTCCTTTTTCTTGCTGAGTAGTATTCCATTGTGCCAACATACCAGTTTATTTACCCATTCACCTTTTCATGGGCACTTGGGTGGTTTCCTTTTGGGGCTGTTATGACCAAAGGGCTGCAAACATTCATGACCGAGTCTTAGCATACACACATGGTACCATTTCTCTTGGGTAAATACCTAATAGTAGAATGGTTGGGTCAGATGATAAACACATGTTGAACTCCTTAAGAAATAGCCAAACTGTTTTGTAAAGTGGTTGTGCAGTTCTACATTCCCAACGACAGTGTGTGTGAGCTCCTATTCCTCCACATGCTCACCAATACTTGGTACGGTCAGTCTTTTTGATTTTAGCCCTTCTAATAGGTGTACAGAGGTATCTCACTAATCTTGAGTGGAGAAAAATGAGAAGAAAAAAGACTGGTGCTGATTCATTCTAGGGAAGATGTTAATCTTAGGCTACTAGGATCCCTTAAGCTGCCCTAGTTCTTGTTCCTGATGAGCTTTGTTCCTCAGCTGATATTATGATTCTAGAAACCACCCCATGCCTTCTAATATATTCCCCTTATCTTTGAGGTAGCCAGAGTAGGCCTCTGCTGCGAAGACCTCAGTCTGCTGGAAGTGACTTTTGTGTACCTCTGCTGGGGAGGCTTTCCCTCATCTGCTGTTAGTAGTAAATCCACCCAACCCCTAACCACAGCACCTTTGACCTCTAGGTCTTATTGCCTTCAACCAAGGTATATTCTTCCTGCACTTTGGATATGAGCCAATCAATCCCCATTTTTGGCTTAATATAGTTTGAACCAAGTTTCTGTCACAACTCAAATCACTCTGTACCCAAGTTTCCCCTCATTTGTCCTATACATATATACCCAGTCCCAAGTATGGGGGCAGAAGTACCCCGTGGGCAGGCTCCAGCTCAGTGAGGATGTGCTCTTTACTCATGAGGGCCCTCTGGGGATGAAGAGAGCTGCCTTGCCCTTGACCTTGAGAGGAGCTAGGTGAATACAATGCAGACTTCAGGACACATTAATAAAGAATCCTAAATGTGGGAGAGAATGAAAATTTCATATCCTAAAAATAAATGACTTTTTTTTAGAGTTTGATTTTTAGATTTGAAGGAAGTTAGCCAACACTACACCAATGAATTGCAATTTTTGAAAGGTCGAAGCATCTGCATACATCAGATGCTTTTTGCTCTAAGGGTGGCATGGGAGGAAAAAGAGCCATGGCTAGCTCCCAGGGCAGATTGTCCCCAGCTAGTCCTGTCTTCAGGACTGTATCCATGTAGTACCTTCACTATTCCTGATACTCGAGACCACAGTATCTGTAGGACCCAGAAGAAACGAACATCCTGTCGTCTGTGATGTTAAGATGAAACCTTGTGAATCCATCTGATTGTAGTCTTTCATTTTGGTTCCTTCCCTCAGTCCCGGAGGCATACAAGACAGAGTGGATAGTGCAAATCCTGTGTGCAAGTGTATTTCCTTCTAAAAAGGTGCCAGAATATTTGCTCACAGAGCAACCACTGGCTAGTGGGGCCCATGCTAAATAAATGCCAAGGAATTAAAATCACTTGGGCGACCAGAATTACTCTGTTTATTCCACAGTGAAAGTGGTTGTGGGGAAGCTGGGGTTCCTATGGCCAGGATCCACACTGAACTTAAATCATTTGATGATGTAACTGGCTTGTTGGTAGACTATCACTTCCACACCCGTAGGCAGTAAGCTATAATTGCATTATATAGAGAGCTGGGCCCAGTACTCTGGGCAGAGGCAGAGATGCTAGTGCTCGACCTACTACCAGGAGAACAAGCCGGGTAATAAACCCTTTCACCCCCAAAGAAACGTTCTACTGTCTCTCTTTCAAACTATATTTCTTTGGTCACATTGAATCCACAGCAAACTTTCCAGGGGTTGAAACCCACTGGCAAGACAATTGGCATAGTTGGCAGGATTCATTGTTGACCAAGAAAAAAGACAGGCTGCCTATATGGGAGGGGAGCTTCAGCGGGCTGCCCCTATGAATGGGGAGACAGTGGACTGTCACCCAGTGGGTATATGGTCTGAGGTGGCTTGCTTTCCAGATGGCTCGGCCTCACGCCCGGACTGGAGGCAAGTGGAGGTGATACCTGACACAGTAGGGGTGGCCCTTGGTAGAGTAAGTAGGTCTTTTGAGAGACAGAGTGCTCATGGGGCAGTGGGCACTGTGGGTTGGCTGCTTCTCACAGTATTAAAAAGTCTACAGAAGAGAAGGACATGCTCCTGAAAAAGACCAAGAAATGGTGGCACGAGAACATGAGCTGCAAACTTCTGTGGATTCCCTGAAGAAGGAAATGGCATTGACGAGAGAGGAGGCAGCACGATAATTCCACCAGCGAGGGGCCATTGAAGAGGTAGAAGATTCCTTACAGGATGAGACAGCAGCACTGCCAGGTGCTCTGAAGGAGGAAAAGGCCCTCAAGGAAAAAGACGAATCCTGAGGGAAGCACAGGCAGAGGTGGCACAAGAACAACAGCTGCGAATCATTGAGGTGAAGGTAAGAGAGCTGCTGAAGACTGAGCTAGCATGGCTGCAAGGCACTGTAGAAAAGGTAAAGGATGTAGCAGAGGAGGCACTCAGGGGAGGGGAGAGAAAGGTGCATCAGCCCCGGAAATGGAGGAGCTGGGAAAGGATGAAGGGGTGATGCCAGAGGCACTGACACCTCCTCTATTGAAAACACACCCAGTGGTTGTAAAGAAAATAAAGACCCAGCAGCCGAGAGTTCCCCAAGGAGAGGAGCAGCCCCTCCCCAGGTCGTGGAGCACTCTGTGTCTCACCCCTATACTCAGGCTGAGCTGGTGGATTTGGGCTCCTGCTTTAGGTAGAAGCTCTTGGAGTCAATATCAGCTTGACTCCTGCGTCTGTGGGACTTAGGGGTGGATGGAATTGTTCTGTCTGGGTCAGAGATGGGAAAGCTGGCTTCCCCTGACAGTTAAGCTTGCCTTGAGGCAGCAATTACAAAATGCACATCAGACCCCAGGAAATCACTCCATCTTCAATTGGCTTATGGCTGAACTCCATGCTGTGTGGCCCAATCAGGGTGATCTACCATCCTCCCCTGCTAGATGGCAGATGTATGCTGAGCTCCAACAGGTGTTACAAGAGCTAGTCATAAGAAATGCCATCTATAGCCCAGGGAATCATGGCCCAGATGAGGCATCTTTCACTACCGGGATAAGAAATATTGTACTTCAAACAGCTCCCACATCCCTTTTTGGGTCTCTAGTGGCCATTCTTTCCCTTCACTTAGGGCAGCCTATAAGCGAGGTTACACGTACAGTAGCCGACTTAGGAGAGGCCGAAGCAATGAAAATATGGAAAGAAATAAGATCTGCTACTTACAAGAAGAATTTAAAGGGCCCATGAAGATTACGAGGACCCAGATGTGGGTTAATTTAATATGGGCAAGAGAAGATGGAAGGAAATTAGACGGGAAATCAAATGGGATCTTACTGGAGCTATGGCAACAACTGAAACCAGAGCAGAAGTTCCAGCCATTAAGACCAAAGAGGCAGAGCTCAGAGACAGAACCACAAGTCCAGCCTGTTTATTTGCAAGACTTCCTGCTGGAGAGCGAGCCAACCTCATCTGAACCCACACAGGAAGATGATTGGAAAACATGGTTCAATTGAAGGGAGGGTCAAGGTACCTGCCCTGAGGGACCAGGGAGGCACTGGATGCCATATGTTGAAATAGCTGTCCATTGGTCCCCAGTGAACATACAACGTGTCCTGGCTCTGGTAGACACAGGGGCTGAATGTTCACTGAATCATGGTAACCCTGAGCGGTTCTCCAGGACCCCCACTATCATAAATGGATACAGGGGAAAGGCTAGCCCAAATCCCTTTAGGAATAGAGCATCTACCCCCAAAAGAGTATACTTTGTATATCTCACCCATCCCTGAGTATACTTTGGGGATAGATATGCTGCAGGGTCTGTGGTTGCAGAACACAAGTGAGTTCAGACTGAGAGTATGTGTGGTGAAGGCAGTTCTGAAGGGATATGCTAGGCACCTGCCCATAGCTTTACCTGTGCCTCAGTGGGTGACTAATACCAAACAATACAAACTACATGGAGAGCATAAAGAAATTGGAAAAATCCTCCAGGAATTGGAAAAGGTGGGTATTATAAAGCCCACCCGTAGCCCTTTCAATTCCTCAGTGTGGCCAGTAAAAAAGCCAGATGGCTCCTGGCGTATGACTGTGGATTACAGAGAACTGAATAAAGTCATACCCCTTATGCATGCTGCTGTCCCCTCTATTGCAGACCTGATGGATACCCTCAGCCACGACCTAGGAATATACCATTATGTGGTAGATCTTGCTAATGCCTTCTTTTCCATTGACATTGAGCAGGAAAGTCAGGAACAGTTTGCCTTCATGTGGGAAGGATGGCAATGGACTTTCACTGTCCTTCCACAGGGATACCTCCACAGCCCCACCATCAGTTATGGACTTGTAGCCCAGGACTTGGCTACATGGGAGGAATCACCAATGGTGCAGCTGTACCATTATACTGATGATGTCATGATCACATCCAATTCTCTTTCAGATCTAGAAGGTGCAGCACCTAGACTGCTGCAACATCTATAGGAGAAAGGATGGGCTGTGAACAGTACCAAGGTTCAGGAACCTGGTTTGTCTGTCAAATTCTTGGGGGTCATCTGGTTGAGTAAGACCAAAGTTATACCAGAAGCAGTTATAGATAAAGTCCAGGCCTTTCCTATCTCTACAACTGTAGCGTTGTTACAGGAGTGTTTGGGTCTTCTAGGCTACTGGAGAGTGTTTATCCCACACTTGGCACAAATTCTTATACCAGTTGGTATGAAAGGGCATCAGGTGGGTCTGGGATGAGACATGTGCATCTGCCTTTACTGCAGCAAAACGGGCAGTCAATGACATGCAGGGCTTGAGTGTGATAGACCCATCAAGGCCCTATGAGCTGGATGTTTACTTGACTGAAGACAGTTGTGGCTGGGGTCTCTGGCAGCAGCTTGAATGAACTTGCCAACCTATTGGATTCTGGTCACAAGTCTGGAAAGGGGCAGAGGTACAATACACTTTGATAGAGAAACAACTGGCTGCTGTGTATCATGCCTTGCTGGCTACAGAACCCATCACTGGAATGGCCCCGATAAAGGTAATAACTACCTATCCCATCTTGGGGTGGGTATGAGACAGGACCCAAAAGCCAAGGAGTAGTGTGGCACAAACACCCACACTGGCCAAGTGGGGTGCTTACCTACAGCAGCATAGTGCCCTCTCTAGTAGCCCCTTGAGTGAAGAACTCCAACACTTATTAGGGCTAGTGACATATACTAGTGAAAAGCAGGAAGAACTTGCTTTTGAACCATTAGTAGCAGAGAGTCCCTACTGGGAGGGAAGAGCCCCTATATCCGAAGATGCATGGTACACAGATGGCTCCAGCCTTGGGTAGCCCCCAAAATGGAGGGCCATAGCCTTCCTTCCTAAGACTGAGACAATAATGGGTGGAAGATGGTGAGCGGAAGAGCAGTCAGTGGGCACAGTTGTGGGCCATGTGGCTTGTGATCAGCCAGGAGCCTTCCCCTATAGTTGTCTGCACTGATAGCTGGGCTGTCTATCAGGGCTTGACCCTGTGGCTACCAACCTGGTACCATACCAACTGGCTGGTTTGTCACTGACCCCTTTGGGGGCAAGAATTGTGGCAAGACTTATGGTCCTGTGATCAGACTAAAACAATTATAGCATACCATGTGACAGGTCATTTGCCACTGGCATCTCCAGGAAATGATGAAGCAGATAAATTGGCCCAGGTACGTTGGTTAGAAGGAAAGCTTGCCTCTGACATAGCCCAATGGTTACATCAGCGTTTGTTGCATGCAGGGCAAAAGACAATGTGGGCTGTAGCCCCTCAGTGGGGCTTGCCTCTGACCTTTAAAGAAGTCAGTAGAGCCAGGCAGGAGTGTCTTATGCTCTAAAAGTGACTTACATCGAGTTCCACAGCAATATGGGACAACAGCTAAGGGGCCAATACCCCTCATCAGGTGTCAGATAGACTATATTGGGCCCCTACCTGTGTCAGAAGGATATTGTTATGCCATTACTTGTGTGGACACGCTACGGGACTTCTAGTTGCTTTTCCTACACATTGTGCAGACCAGCAGAAGACCAAAAGAGGCCTGGAGCATCTCTTTGCCACCTATTGCTGACCACAGGTAATTGAGAGTGTCCAGGGCACCCATTTTACTGGACATGCACTACAAGAATGGGTGCGACATTTGGGAATCAAATGGAAGTTTCATGTGCCATGCAATCCTACCGTGGCAGGCATGATAGAGAAGCACAATAGCTTGTTAAAATCCAGACAAAAGTCAGATACCAATAGTCTGTGGTGATGGTCAGTCCGCTTATGGACCGTGCTACGGCATTTGAACGAAAGAGAGCCCTGAGCCCCATAGATATGTTAACACATACAGCTGCTTCCCCTATACAACTGCAATACAAACCAAGAAAAAATCATTGAACTCGAGGTTTGGCCACCAAAATAATATCTTGCTGCCAGCACCAACTGCACTAAACCCTGGAGACTCCATTGAGTGGACATGGCCCTGGACTTTTCAACACATGGACCAATGATGGCTGGCCCTACTGGTACCTTGGGGTGAATGCCTGGAAGCTGGCCTCCTGCGCATTCCTGAAATGATAGCAGAGTGGCCCCAAAGATCACAGTAGTATATCCTGAAAGGCCAGAAGGTAGGAGCATCTTACCAGGGAGTTTTGTTTTACCATTATGGCCAGTGCATGCACCTCCAGTAGCACTATATATAGACCCTTCAGTAACCCCCCTGGGGAAGGGAGTAAAAGTATGGTATACTATACCTGGGACCCCTTCCTGCTACAGTCCTATCACAGGACCACTCTCTTGCATGCATCCTTCCTGATGGACATGATTTGCCTATGTTGGTATCATTAAACATGCATCTTACCAACTCTAAGGTCTTTGTGGATTGGGAACCTCTTCTGGCTTGAGGATTATTATAATTTTTGTTACCTGTATCAAAATCTCGTTGTATCCTAATTTTTGTGATTATCTCTAAGTTGTTGTTATCCTCTGTTGCTGTTGTGGAATCTGGTTACAGTGTTCCATCTTTCTCACACAGGAACCACTGCAGAAGATTGAGAACATGTAGATTGTAAGGTGAGAATCCAGGAGGGATGGAGTGTGGGGAATTTGGGGTTCCTATGACCAGGATCCTCACTGGACATAAACCACTTGATGATGTAACTGGCCTGTTGCAAGGCTACAACTTCCACACCTGTAGGCAATAAGCTATTATTGCACTATATAGAGATCTCGGCCCAGTGCTCTGGGTGGAGGCAGACCCCAGTGCTCGACCTACTGCCAGAAGAACAAGCCAGGTAATAAATAAACCCTTTCATTCCAAGAACATTCTACTGTCATTTCTTGGTCACATTGAATCCATAGTGAACTTGCCCCGGGCTGAAAAACACTGGAGGACACTCATAAAACAATGAGTTTCTTTCTTATAAATCAATGGATTTTTTTTTTACTTTTTATTTATTTTAAAGAGTGCAAAGAATTTTTAATCTAGAAACTAATATTTTAATCTAAAAATATTTGAAGATCTAATAGCCAGTTTTTACTATGGGACAAATCAAATATACACTTTGATTTATAATCAATGTAACTAATTTATAATGTAATTTGAATTCTGTAGCAGAAACTCCCCCACTCGCAGTCTAAGTTTATAACAGGACTCTTCTGTATTTTAAAAGCCAAATCAGAGACTTCAGAAAACTGGTGATAAAGGGAAAGAAACTTAACTCAGAAACAGAGTGAAAACCTAAATAAAAATAAAGAAAACCCATGAAGAGAAATCAATTCAAAATTAAAATAAAATTTAAATAAATATGAAGAAAGCAAAAAAAAGAAAATGGCATCTATAAACAAATAAAAGCAGCTGATCCAAATCTTGCAGTTTTTAAAGCATTACATGTGCAAAGTCCTTAGGAATGGCTTCCAGCTCACTAAAGAGAGAGTGCTTCTCCACCTGCCAAATACAAACACTAAGGCAGATAGAGGGAGAAATATAATCAACCATTTGTTGATTATTTATTTTTTAATCATGCCCTCAAGCATCTACGATGTAAGGAAGCATGTGGCCTCAGATTGGAGCTGTTTGCAAACAGCAGGATTGTCTGGCCCAAGAAATGGCGCTTGCTGTGTGATGAAAGTTGCCCCTCTACAGCCGTGTTTGGTTAACACCTAAGCCCTGCTGGAACTGGCAGAGCACATTCTCCACGGGAATGCTGCCAGCCTAACAGATGGGCATGAATGTAACCCTGCCAAAGAACCGGTGTGTATGGTGAGCTCACAGCTGTGGCTAGATTCCTTTCCAAGCATGTTGCATGTGCTCAAGCTACCCAACAAAAATTTATGACTTACATGTCTTCAAATGTCCTTAATGAATATGTAATTCAGGGGTTCTCAAAATGTGCTTCCCTGGACCAGCCCCATTGGCACCATTTGGGAGAACGGTAGAAATGCAAATTCTTAGGCCGCATTCCAGACTTATTCAGTCAGCAACACTGGAGGTGAGACCCTGCAATCTGCAGTTTAACAAGCCCTCCAAGTGATTCTAACGTACATTTCAAGTTTGAGAACCACTGCTTTAAACCACGTTCTCAAACATTTGAATTACTTGAGAGATTTTGAAAAATACTGATGCCATGTCTCAAGCCCAAAGATTCTGACTTAATTGGTATAGGGTGCAGCTTGGACCCCAAGACTTTTAACACCTCCCAGGGTGATACTGATGGGCAGGCAAGTTTGACAAGCACTGTTCTAACTACTCAGAATACCTCACAAGAGCTTTGAGGAGAAATCAGTCACAAATGCAGAGAAGTCTTTATTGAAAGAACATTTGTATAGCTCTTTGCTTAAGTGATTCTTTGACAGGTCGCTCACATTATTTTAAGCCCTTAGATAAGATAAAGTTTATGTAATCTGTGGCTTTTGGCAAAGCCCTGCGTGCTCTTTGACCCTTACCTTCAAGATCACTCTTTCTCAAAGACCTATATTTAAGTTTGTCCCCAATTTCAGTGCACTCTTTTAATCTCAATGAACTTGACATCTTCTAATGTAATATCCCCAAAACTCTAATCTACTGGTATCTCACTCATCTGTGCCTCTCAAATATTCAAACCTGACCTTCTTCCCAGCCTGGAAGAGATGATATCAGAAAATTTAAACTTCAAACAGTCTAAAGTGAGATAATAAAAAGCAAAAAAAGCCCCTTTAAGCTTCAAACTTAGCCAGTATATTTGGTATTAGTGTAAGGATTTGACTAAGAAAGCAAGAGCAGGAAAACTTGAAGCATCCATTAATTTTTTGAGCTTTCACTACCTGTTTCACATCGAGGCACATCAACATGATAGCATTTGCACATCCCACCAGAATGAAAGGGAGACATTGCTGACCACCTGGCCTCTCTGAAGGCAAGAGATCAGGATCTCACACACACCAGACTCACTGTTGGGTGGTTCTGAGTTGATGCAAACTCAGGTTCATGGATGAAATCTTAATATAGCCTACAGAAAAAATGGGACAAACAAATATTTGGTTTCCCTTCAAATTTTCAGCTAATCTATTGTAAGAAGGTGATGATAGCTCTTCGCACTACTATCGACTCTGCTGAAGTCCAGCTTAACACGGATAAGAAACAATGTGAGCTGAGAAGCTTCCTCTGTGGTAGGATCTCAATTCTGTCACCTACCAGCTTTGTGACCTTGGGCAAGTAACTTAATCATGTTGTACCTCAATTTCCCTACCTATGAAATGGAGAAATGACAGTAGCTATCTCACAGGGCTGTTATGAAAATTAAATGAGCTAATAAATGGGAGGAAACACATAGTAAGTTGTAATTAAGTGGTCACTATTCTTACTAACAGTGGTTAGACTTAATGATGATATTGTACGAATCCCTTATTAGCCCTCAGCCTCGTTTCCCTTGTCTCAGTCTCCCCGGGCTCCTGCAGGTGGACCTCCTGAAAAGAGTGGCCGTTCAGCCATTCTAACAAATGAACAAAACAGGGCAGAACGAAATCCAGGGCAACAGTGAAGCGTGCTTCACCCTCAGACAGCAAGGTTCCAGGCTAAGTTCAGCACAAAGCCTGTGGGACCTAGGAAGGCATGCTGACTCCACAGCTTTCAATTAGGATGGCAGGACAAGCAAGGAGGTATTAGGAAATGCCTGGAAACATTCCTGGCTGTACACAGCGAGAGGAATGCTACTGGCATTTAGTCAGTGTTCCTAAATTTCTTCAAGTGAATGGAAACAAAGCGGCAACAGCACTCACAGTGAGAGTAAAGTCAGAAGAACAGGACCAGGCCCCAGGGTGATGACTGGGCCATCAAACAGTTCACCAGAACAGGAACCTGAGAACAAGAACTAAGAATGAGCCCCAAAGTGTAAACTGAGGCCCATGGCAAGGATGTTTGCAAAGGAATACCCTTGAGATGAACACCTGTGGTGGGAAGGGGATGATCTTAGTCTGTTTGGACTATAACAAATCATCGCCAACTGAGTAGCTTATAAACCAAAGAAATATATTTCTCACAGTTCTGGAGGCTAAAAGTCCAAGAGTGAGTCACCAGCACAGTCACAGTTTCTGGTGAGGACCCTCTTCCTGGTTCATAGCCAGCGCCTTCCTGCTGTATGCTCACATGCTGAACAGGGGCTGGGATGCTGTGTGGGGCCTCTCTTAAAAGGACACAGATCCCTTTCATGAAGGCTCTACCCTCATGACCTAATCACCTTCTGGAGGCCCCACCTACTAATACCATCATTCTTTCCAGATCTTAGTCTTTTCCCCAACAGATAGAGTCATTGTACTTCATACATCAAGGAAGTGTTCCTCTGAACATACTAACCCCTTGCTAGAACATGGCAGAGACCATAGGTCAACATCTCAGACTCCCTTGGGGCCTCCCATTCAGGTCTGTATTCCTTCTGCAGGTGATTGCAGTAATGAATAGTCTACACTTTCCAGGCTATTTGAGAGAGCTCCAACTCCCCTAAAACTCTGGATAGTCACTTTGTCACTTACAGATTGGCTGTATAAATAATACTGATATTAAGTGGCTAAGATATTATTTATTCATCCAAAAAGGATTCTGTACAAATTCATAGACATAGAAGGTAGAAGAGTGGTTGCGAGGGGCTACTGAGAGGGTACAGGGGGAGTTAATGTTTAATGGGTACAGAGTTTGGGATAGTGATAAGGTTCTGGAGATGGACAGTAGGGATAGGTGCACAACAATATGAACGTGCTTAACGCCCCTGCCCTGTACACTTTACAAGTGGCAACTTTTACGATATGTACATTTTATCACAATTTAAAAACAAAATGATTCTGGAAGCAGTAATATTACTTATTCTCTCATATTACTCCTACTCTACTTAGTTACTTTGGTTGGAGGGAGACAGATAGCCACTGAAGTTTCCACAAGTAATGACTGTTTAATTATAAGCCTCAGGATAGAGCCAGGATCACATGGCAATCAACAAACAGGGACCTGACTGGAACAAAAACTGGAACTGTACCCAAGGACCCTTGGGCACAAGAGCTGTGGCTCTTCTCTCCAGTGCTCCATCATGAACGTGACTCAGCACCCACCTTGTAAAGACTGGTTCCCTCTCCTGTCTTATGTCCTTCTCAGAGCCTCTGCTTCATTAATGCCTCACCTTCTTCACAGTTTAGTTTCCTTATAACCCAGCTTTGATCTTGGCCTCTGTTCTACCCCTTCATACATCCTTTCATGTCAGTTCCTTCTGTAACCCATCTCCTATTCTGTGTCCCAAATTAGGGTCCCATGAATTAGTATATGACTGGTCTGGCTGTCCTTCTTTGAGCAGAGCTTTTGAGCCAGGCCACCCCAGAAGCTGCCTTCCAGTCTGTATTTTGGCTTCCTCTAGTGCAATCAACCACATGAAAAGAGGTACATGGTATAAAACATGGCCACCTTCATCTGCCTGCTTTGTAGAGGCAGTAGATATAAAAGACACCATGATAGCCATGTCTAGTACAACCTCATTTTCCATACCTTCTCTCCTTATGCTCTAGAATAATAACCCCTTTCTAGGCAGAGCCACAGCAAGTATATATAGCCAATGACATCCTTGACATCAGTATATTTCAGGAGCATCTCCGCTAGCTGATGCAGCTGAAGACCGCATGACGGGCCTAGAGACTACATCATCAGCAGGACCCGCAGAAGCCTTCCTTGCTCTAGGGACCACCAACATGTATATGTATATATCCTCATTTCAGAGGGCATGCCTCAGGAGAGAGCACAGGCAAGATCAATTTGAAACACTTAGCTTCAGTCTATGGCACATTTTTATCCCTGCTGGTTAATTATGTTCCTAATTTTGGCATAACATAAACCCCAAACTCTTTTGGATAAACATATCATTTTTAATCAGCAAATTATTCTTAGTTTGTGGTCATTAAGTTTTAATAGTATATCTAGCACATTTTGTCTGGAGCAAAAGCACTAATGATTAATGGTTTAAATAGTACATAATTGTTTATTTTGTGGACAACATGCTAAGTAAGATAGTCCCCAAACTTTGGAGATAAAGGAAACTAGTCCTTGAGACATCAGATCTGGCTGGCGAAGTCCTGGAGAGCAGACTGAACTTGTTAGCTGGCTCAACTCCAGTTCTGCTGGGCTTGAAGCTTCTAGGCAGGAAAACAGGCTGAAAAGCTGCATTATGGGTGCCCCCAAGTGGGTACATTTTGATGTGCATGCTGAGGATTTTCTTGCCAGCTCCTTTAGCATTAGGTCATGTCTGTGAAGTGTTTTTAAAGATGAAAAACAGCTATAAAAGTGTATATGTTTTTCAGCATATATTTCTTAGTATATAACAGAAATCGAAATAATATTTAATGTTTCAGGTTATTACAAATCATTTATTTTCTAGCAAATATCTTACAGGAAAGTTTCCAAGTTATGCTGCCATATAAAAGTATGGAATAGAAAAAGGATGGACTTCAGTGTCCAATAAAACTTGACTTTGAACTCTCAACCCCTTATTAATCATGTAACCTTGGACAATCCACTTAACCTCCTTAATCCCCAATTGTCTCATTTTTAAAATAGAACTTAGGAGTATTCACGGGAATATTTACCTCAAAGGGCTATGTTTAGGATAAGACAATAAATGTAACATAATTTGGACAGTGTCTTAACACATTTAAGCACTCAGTAAATATCATTTATCATTTTTGGTTATAAATAATATTTTCTGATACATATATACAAAATAAAAATTTTTTGAGATATATCAAAGTTCTAGGAGTGTTGTGAAATGTATTATTTCCTAACCAAAACTGAATATCTGGGTTCACTGAATATGGATGAATTTAACTTCTTGAAGGAGAACAGGACTTATACTTGTAATTGATTACCTTTAAAAAATAGCTGGAATTGACATAACACCTTCTTATCACATCCAAAAAAACTCGAGCCAATATATAGATAAGAAAGTACACATACATGCACACACACAGCTTTATAACAGGAATAGCCTTACCATAGGGAAAATTTGAATATAATTTGAAAAACATTGGGTAGGGCTACTACCTAAAAGTACATCCAAGCCCATCATTAATAGCTGAAATTCAACATTTAATAATGCTCCTCTTTAGTTTAATTAGTGCAAGCATCACAGGGGGGGATAATGTAATAAATTTTATCATTATAAATTAAAACTTTCCTAAATTAGTTTTTAAATTTTTTAAGTTAATTCATGATTATGGTAACATATCAAATAACAGAGAGGTGTGTAAACAGCAACTTAACAGTTTCTCCCTCCCTTCTCCAAACCCATGGCTCAAAAATGTATTGAGTGCTTATTAATGGGGAATGCATGTTCTAGACTATGTGGATACCGCAGTGAACAAAACAAAGTCTCTGCCCTCATGGACATATACTCCAATGCGAGAACCAAATGAGTGATAAATAATGCCAGGTAGCATTAGTTGGTGCTGGGAAGAAATACAAAGATACAGGAGGGATCCAGGAAGGTCTCTCTTAAGAGGTGACAAGCAAAGACTTGAATGAAATGGAGGTGGAAGCCAAGGGAACATCAGGGGAAAGGTGTTCCAAGGTAAAGGAGCAAAAAGTGCAGCTCTGTGAGGTGGAATATGCTGGGCATGTTGGAGGAACAGCAGAGGCCAGCCCACATGAAGCAGAGTGATCAAGGAGTTCTTTTTATGTATTTATAGAAATTATTTGTATTTACCCTCTGTAGTTGTGCTACCAACTAGACATAGTTAAATTCATGTTTTATTTACTTTAAATTTTTAGGGATTTTTTTTTTCAAAATTACTTTTCTAAATGGTTTGCATGGTTCCAAATTCACATCTACAAAGTGAAGTATATTCAAGTCTTCCTTCTATTCTTCTTCCCTCTAACCTTTCCCTTCCCCCGCAGGTGACCATCTACAAACCTTTTATAACTTTTCAAATATAGGAAAAGCATTTGTAATTCTTTCCACTTCTTAGATACATTCCTATCTCTCTCCCCACTTCTGAGATAGTGGTTGCATACTATAAAAATGTGGAATACTTGATGAATGTACGTGTCATCCTTGCACAAGTACCATGCTAATCTTCTCTGTATCATTACCATTTGGGTATATGTGCTGCTGAAGCAAGCATTAAGAGATTAAGATTTTACTTGGATAAGAGTTCAGAAGCTGGACACTGTCTGGAGAGAGGTGGTTTCAGTAGGTGCTGCCATGACAGCCTTTTATGGTCAGGAGACATTATGAAGCTGCCAGACACCTGCAGAGAGAATAAGTTGCCTGGGGATGGACCAAAAGCTTTGCAAAAAGAAGTGGAAGGGCAACCACAGATGGATGTCTGCTACCTTACCACCTACCCTAGGCCTAAGTCTGCTTCAGCTTATGTCCATTTCCTGCCAATACTCGGTTGTATGAATGGATCAATAAAGGGCTCTACGGTTTTGGTTGTTTTATGAGTTCTTTAGGGACGTGAGAGTATAAGCACAAAACCCTTCATAGACAGACAAAAATGTTTGAACAAACTCATGGCCTAAATCAAAAAATGCTCCTTGGGCTCTCAAAGTTTGAATTTTGCAATACTAAAAAGATATTCTAGAGGTCATTCTAATTTGTTCAGACTAAAATCTCAGTTAAAGAGAATAATAAAGTTATTGCTAATTACTCTGTTCATACTAAACCCCTTATTATTGAACAAAAACGTATTGAGTGATGACAATTTTAACTCTCTGTTAGGTGCCATGAAAGACCTAAATCTGAGTTAGACCTAATCCCTGCCCTTGAGAATCTTACCATCTGTGCCAGTTATTAACTTATCCTTCTTTCTTTGCCTTGCTTCACTATTCTAGAGCTGGACTCTGTAGGCATTTCTGCTTTGACAGCTGGCAAAATGTTAGTCTTTGACAATAAAGGAGGACAGAAAGACACTGTGAAGCCAGAGCAGGAGGAAAGGACTTCTCTTTCTTCTGGTGTACTGTTTTTGGGGGTGGCGCCCATGCACTGGTTTGCAGGGGAGGCCTGGTTATGTTCACCTCAGCAGTCTTCACGGTGGACTTACAGTCCATGCCTCAGCCATTTTCTTAACCACCAGTGAACTATATGTTCCTGTGGAAGCCATGCCCTCTCCTCTAAATTTAAAATTTCTTCCTTGCTCTCTACTCTTCCTCAGCCAAAGATAGTAGCTATTCCTTCAGTTGCTACTTCTGTACCCTGTAGAGTCCATTCTACCCTTCTTAGTAGTTGGACACCTTTTACTTGTTAACAATCTTTATATTAAATTCAAATTTCTGCTTAAATTATTGTTATGGTATCCTGGTTGGTTCCTAACAAATACACCATGGAATAAGGAAAAAAAGACAGATGTAAGTTAATGAAAATTTTGTGGGAATAAAAAGCCATTTCTGCTGTAGTCATAGCCCAAAGGCCAAAAAGCTTCAGAAACATAGATCTATAGAATTATGTATCAGTTTGGGTTGTTTATTTTCTCATATAACATGAAGTACATAAATAGGCAGTTAAGAGCTACTGTTCCTACTGAAAAAAAAAAAGTGTTAAGAACTCAGGCTCTGTTTAGTTTTCAGCTTCACCATTGTTAATATGTGACTTCTGTACTCATGGATGCAAAATTGCTGCTTCACCTCCAGACACTGAGTCCACATTCCAGGCAGGAAAAAGAAAGGGAGAAGGAAAAGAAATGAGCCAGTTGACTCTACTTCCTTTCTAAGCATTCTTTGAGCAACATCAAGTAACTTCAACTGACAATTCACTAACCATTCCTAACTAAAGAGAACCTGGAAAAAAGCATTAAAAAAAAAACTGTGAATAGGGTTCTGTACCTAAGAAAAAAATGAGAGAACAGATGTTGAATAGGCAACTGGCTGTGTCTGCCACAACTAATTGAAAAATAAGTAAATTACTTTTGAGATGGACGAGAGTCATCAGAGGGCTTGGTCTCATAACCATATACTTACTAATTTTCTTGTAATGTTAATAGTCTTTCTATATTAATTACCAACTGTGATATAAACTTGTTTTTGTCCTCAATAACTAATGTAGCTTACCAGAAAAAAGGATGGAATAATATTTATTTTGCTAGGATATTGTTTTCATGTAACTCTTTAATGTAAATTTTACCCTAGGCAATCTGGACTTCTGAGAGGAGAAATACATTTACTTTTACTTCCTTACTGTATTCTTTGGAGTTAATTTAGTAAATATACTATTCCACTATACTAGATGGCATGAAAATATCTAAATAATTTTTAAAGCAGTCAAAAATGAAGTTAAAGAACAAAAGTTTCTGCAACAGATAGTGATGAGTAGTCTAGGCAGCTAGTAGATCTGGGAATTCAGGTTTTATTTAAGAGATACCAAGAAATCTACATAAGTTATCCCATCTCTTCCACTGTAGCTTCAATGGCCTCTGAACAGGCCAATCTCTTTTCTTAAGCTATTTCCCTTATCACACACCACACAACTTAGTCCTAGAACAAATTTGCATTTTTCTCCAATTTTTTATATACTTTAGTTCAATTTTTCATATACCCCAATTATACTGTAAACTCTCACCTTTTCCTGTATACTCATTATGTACAAAGAGGGGGCATAGTATTTATTTGGAGCTCACCTTCACTGAATAATCCTAGTATAGAATTAAAGGTTTATTTGTCTTTAAAGATAAATTGACAGCATATTAAGGCTGATTTTAAGAAACAAAGACTTTTATAAGAAAAACGAAATATAACAGAGCTCGGAAAAATTCTGGTTTTCATTTCCACAAATGGTAATTTTTTATGACACTAGTGTGGGAAGACCGGTGAGAACTCTCAGGCTGGTAAAATGAAAACTTCCAAACGTTTTTCAAACCTTTCAAAAGATCATTTAAACATCTTTCCATGTGTTCGGGTTACAACTCCCTTACAAGAGCTCTAACAATAACAACCCTGCTCCACCCCAGTACTTCAGGGAAAGGGGAGTCAGTCACCAAAACACATGCCTCTCTCTGTCTGGTTGGCTATGAGGTGTGCCTGAATTCTGAACTGAAATTCCCCATATTAAGGTGCTGCTGCCTCCACATGGATCTCAAAGGACTGGTAAACATCTGGCAGACATCTTCTGTTTCTGTTACTTATTGAGGCTTAACAAACTACCCTAAAACATAATAGCTTCAAACTACAACCCTTTCATTGCTCTTGATTCTGTGAATCAAGAATTTAAGCAAATGTGTGAGTCAGGAATTTGGGCATGGCTCATTTCTGTTCCATGTAGTGATCTCTACAGCTAGAGGGCCCAAGATGGCCTCACTCACATATCTGGGGTGCCTCAGTTCTCTTTCACGAAGCTTTTCTCTGTCCACCTGGTTTCTTATCATTCAGTAGTCTAACCCGTGTTTCCTGATACGGTGGCTGGCTTCCAAGAAGGAAAGAATGATGGTTATGATACCTCTTTAGGCCTAGTCCAGGAGTCACACAGTGTCACTTCCAATGTATTCTCTTGGTCAAAGCAAATCACAGGATCAGCCCAGACTGTAGAAGGGAAACCAACTCTACTACTTGATGAAGAAGACTGAAAGGGACATTGCAAAGGGGCACACAGGATAGGAGGGATTGTTGCAGCTACATTTGGAAATGATTTTTCACTCTTCTCTTCACCACCCCACTGCTTTCTGCCATGCCATCATCACCCAAGCTTATCAGATACTACCAAATTATGATCTCTCCTAATATGACTGTCCCACAGTATAAGAAAAAATACAGGGAGGATTAAGTACATCATAAGAAGTCCCCTGTTCATCTTTGTGGTCTCACTTTACTCCTCTTAGAAGGTGTTTGTTTTCTTCAAACTTCTTCAGTACAAATATCCACCCCCATCAACATGGGGTGATGTCATTCAAGATCTACCCCCTTCTTCTATCAGTGTAATTTTTAGGATGCAAAACTTAGCAAAATCTGAGTCAATCTATCTAGAAAGCACCTTGGAGACATGGCCATGGTCTGAGCCCTCAACAGACTAGCCTAGGCTGTCCTTTAGAACCCAAATTCCAATTTCTAGCCTCCATCCAGCCTGTGTGATAAGTCATTTTTCAGTCTTCTTCCCCTAAAAAATTATTATTGGATCCTTTCTGTCTCTTTCTCTGTAACACACACAAACACATACCATTCTTAAAGATAGAACATCTATTTTTTTTTGAACACCTAATTTTCCTCATAAATATTTAAACTCTAACTGATAGAACCTATTCTCTTCTCTTCTAGGTCAGTTCACCTGCTTATTGACATATCAACAGTGCAGGGCCTGCACTTAAGACTGCACCTCTCCTTGCCGTAGGCAACTAGTCCATATGCACTCTGGCTGTGATCCTGTTAGGGAACCTGGCTTCTCTCCTGCTTCCTCCTCCACAAGTTACTGCTACTGATTTATGACTAAAGAGATAGGAACTTCCCTTAAACCGTCTCTGTACACAAATCCATTTAGAACAATTTTTCTCTTAAGAAGATCTATTACTGAAGTATAGGGCATGTGATGGTTAATTTATGTGTAAACTTGACTGGCCATGGGGGTGCCTAGATTAAACATTATTATTTCTGGGTGTGTCTGTGAAAATGGTTCTGAATGAGATCATCATTTCAATCAGAGGATTCAGTAAAGTAGATTGCCCTTCCCAATGTGGATAGGCATCATCTAATCCATTAGGGCTTGAACAGAATAAAATGCAGAGAAAGGAAGAATTGCCCCTTTTTCTCCATGTCTTACCGTTGAGCTGAGACATCTCATTGCATGTTCTCTGACCCTCAGACTGGAAATTACACTATTGGCCTCTCTGGTCCTTGGGTCTTCAGATTCCAGCTGAATTACAACAGCATGCTTACCTGGGTCTCCAGCTTTGATAGCAGATCGTGGGACTTCTCAGCTCCCATAACCACAAAGCCAATTCCTCATAAATCACACACTCTCTCTATGTACACACACACACTACTGGTTCTGTTCCTCTGGAGAATCCTAATTAATATAGAGTATTATCATTTATTCTACTGCAGACATCACAGGACACTACATACTTCAGGTAAGAACCGAGTACTTGAGAAAATACACTAATATCTTTGAACTGCACATGTGAAATCATGTGAATTATCTCTATTTTATGGGCTAAAGACAGCCTAAAATAATGTGTTTTCATGTGATTTTGAGCCATTTGCATGTGAAGTTGGATCAGTGGCAAAGTCTTATTCAGTCGTCATGTTTTGGTTCTGAGGGCTCATCCCTAGGGTTGCTAATCATGATTCTGCATCTTTGTGGTAACCAGAAAAAGTGTGACCCTTTGGGTCAATGTTGTCCCATGCCAGGGCTCCTTCAGCTGGGCATACTAGATGTTTAATCATTTATGTTGACTTGTATCACTTCCAGCAGCCATTTGTTAGAACTAAGTCAAATTTATAGAATTCAAGAATATATCAGAAGTTCAGTAAAAGCAATTTTTCTGTGACATTTCTATAATCATCTGAAGAAAATTATTTGTCCAAAGTTACCAAAAACAGGTGTTAAACTGGATAGGTTCTGAAAATGTTCAGCCTTTCGTTAGTTCCAGACCCTACATGAAATATATTACAACCCTTAATTCTTTGTATTTATTTTTATTTTTTTAATTAAGGTATCATTGATAGAGTCTTATGAAGGTTTCGCATGAGCAACGCTGTGGTTTCAGCATACACCCATATTATCAAGTCCTCTGCCCCACGCATTGCAAACACTGTCCAACAGCTTAGTAAGATGCTATGGAGTCACTACTTATCTTCTCCTTGCTCTATATTGTGGGCTAATTATAATGCCCGTTCATCCCCTTCCTCCTTCCCCACCCAGCCTCTCCAACCCCTTCCCTTTGGTAACCTAGTCCCTTCTTGGAGACTTGTGAGTCTGCTGCTTTTATTCCTTCAGTTTTGCTTTGTACAACCCTTAATTCTTCCAAATATTGAGATGGAAGAAAAATGGGCCCCACTCACTTTACAAGGAGGCAACTTTGGGCCCTAAGTCACAAAATTCTTATATCTATTTGTTTGCTCATTCCTTTGTCCTAGTACTCTCCGTTCAAGCCCTCTTTCACCTATAGGATTACCCATATAGGAATTTGTAATCCTTTTTCAGATTCCTTTGAAGAAATGTATTCACTGTGCTAGGGACCCGAATTTCCTCTGACAAGTAGTGAAATAAACCCCCACACCTACCCCCAAAAGAGTCCTATTTCACAGAGAAGAATGACCAGGAAAGGGGCCTCTCTATTAAAGAGAAGTAGCAACAGAAAAAGGCCAAATCTCACAAGAACGTGTCACCTGAAAGAAAAAGTCGCATCCTCCAGCCAGCACAGATCAAGAGAGAAACAACCCTGTTTTCTCTGCCAGGCTAATGTCCAATTTCTTCTTTTTGTCTCTCCTTCACCAAACCCTGACCGCCAGTCCATCACTGGGGAACTGTCCTTGTCCTTCCAAACTAGTTACCAATAAAGTTATTACAAAGTGACCTTGAGCTCCTTCCCCGTCGCACTCGATTCCCCGCCTATTCCATCCGGGTGCCACGGCGTGGGTGAGCGCTGGACCGCGCCTGCGCGTCCGGACCCATTCCTTCGACCTCTGCCGCCGTCGCCGCCGCCGCCTCCCAGGAAGGTAAGCGGAGGGCGCGGGAACCCGGCCTGGCCGGGGCGGAGCAGCGCCTAGTAGGGACCCATTCATTCTGTTGGCACCTTGGTGGGCGAGGGGCCCACACTGACGGCGTGCACCGAGGCTGCCGGACGTAGGCGGGAAGGACAGGTCCCTGGAGGGCACTTGACCTTAAGTCCCTTTGCTTCCTCAGAGAGGAAGCGCGAGAGGAACCCGCGTCGCCTGTCACCCACGTCGTCCAGCCGCACTGCCCCGAAGTGTGTAAGATGTTCGCCTGCGCCAAGCTCGCCTGCACCCCCGCTCTGGTGCGTAGCCGGCGCTGGGCGGCGGGACCGAGAGCCGGACCTCTTGGCCTGGGCGGCCACGTTGTTGAATGGGACGCCCCGGGCGGGGCCCACCAGCCTCTCGGGGCCGCTCTCCCCTCGCCACTTACTTTGCCCTTTCCTTCCTTTCTCCTTGTCCTGGGGTGTCTCAGCCCGCCCCTCCCCGGACGAGGGCGGCGGGAGCAGCCGAGGCCTAGCTGTCCCGCCCCGCGCCCTGTAGGGTCGGAAACTGCTTGCCGCCCGTCTGGAGCGGCCCTCTCCCCCACCGTCTCGGTCGCCGGGTGGGTTGCGGTGTACGTGTAGGCTGGGCGCTGTTCGGGACGTAGGGGGCCGCCGGGGCCTAGTTCACCGTAGCGGACTCCCCGTTAGCACCGCGTAGGTCAGACTTGCTGGGCAGAGGGAGGGCCTTTGCCTCACTCTGTGGGCGGAGGCAGTTGGAGACGCCGAAAGCCTTTCCCCCTGCCTGTGGAATGTTATTTCCTTATTTTTGGAGGCTTTAGGTGAAGTAAAGATATGGGGGATTTGTCTTATCAGGTCTTCGTTCAGAAGGGATTTCCTGTGACCTTAGTTTAGTGGACACTCAAGGGCAGAGAAGCTGGATTGGAATATGTACTTGTGATCAGAGTATTTACCCAGTTGTTCTTACACTGATGTAGAATTGCTTAAGATTTTTTATTTTATGACCAATGGACATACAGGAATATCTTGGAAATTGTGGGAGCTCATATTAACTGATGGGCTTTTTTAAATCACAGGCATTTATAGCGACGTTCATGACATACTTGTTGGTCCACTTAAGCTTACCAAAAGAAGTGGGATATTTACTGCTGTTTTTCTGATCTGAGTTGTGGCACTACAATAATTGAAATTTTTTAAGTAATATTTATTTTCTTCTTAACTAATTGTACTTAAAAGCTGTGTTCAGATTATTACAATAGATTACGCAGCATGCTTTAAAATTTTATTGGCAACTTTAAAACTATTAAAATCGCTTCAAGTATTGAAAATGACCACATAGCCAGCATTAAGAATCAGTAAGAAAAGGCAGGAGCTTTCTGATTCCTTTTTGCTGCTTGCTTTTTTAGACTCATGGTACAAGAAAGGTCATTGAAGTCTTATCTGTATTCTTACTTAATACTTGGAATCCTTTTTTCGTTAATAGATCCGAGCTGGATCCAGAGTTGCATACAGACCAATTTCTGCATCAGTGTTATCTCGACCAGAGGCTAGGACTGGAGAGGTAATAGAAGTAATACTAGAAATTAAGTAACACTGCTTAATTAAGCAAGTAAGTCTTAAAACTTAAGTCTTACAGTTTTGATTAAAGTAAAGGAAATAAAACCTCATTAGTGAATGGTTTGAGGACAATCCTTTTCCACCCTTTTACCCAAAAAATATGCAGAGGATGAGCCAATGAAAGAAACTTCTGTATCCTAAACTTATCTACCTGAGTTTGCCAAGAAGTATATAGTATATATATTTAAATATACAGTCTTCAGTTCATATTTAAGATTATACTAACTTTAATTGTTGAAAAGTCTACTCTATTAAAAAACGTATACACATAACTGTTCCTTAATTTTCAACAACCTTATAAGGTGTAGATATTGTTATCCCTGTTGTATAAGATTGGAATTATTCTAAGCCCTTGATTTTTCTGTTTTGCCACACCACCTCCTATTCAAACTCAGATACAAAATAGAGAACTGGTTATCATTTGACAGTGATTACTGATGTGACCTTTGCCTTTATTTCCTGTTCCCTAGGGCTCTACAGTATTTAATGGGGCCCAGAATGGCATGTCTCAGCTAATCCAAAGGGAGTTTCAGACCAGTGCAATCAGCAGAGACATTGATACTGCTGCCAAATTTATTGGTGCAGGTGCTGCAACAGTAGGAGTGGCTGGTTCTGGTGCTGGTATTGGAACAGTCTTTGGCAGCCTTATCATTGGTTATGCCAGGTAATTTCTATTGCCAAATATGCTAGTTTAAGAGCATGCTTGAAATAGTTGGAAACTTAGAAAAGTAATAAAGTAATAACAGCCACTTTGTATTAAGTACCTACTCTGCCTTACATTGTATCTTGAAGGCTTTGCATGCATTATTTCACTTAATACTCACAACACTCCTTGGAGGTATACTCTTGTCTACTTTTGAAGGACAGGAGACATGGGTTTCTCTGCTTAACCCAAGGTCATAGCTTATAAGGTCAGAAAATAAATTTTAATTAACAGCTTTAAAAATACCAGTTTCCATTTTATTAAGACCTTATTTCTAAATTAGATCTTAACAGATACAGAACATACTTTCCCAGAGTTAACAAGAATGTCTGAACCTCTCAAAATAGATGAAGACTAACCATTTATGTTGATATACAGAGAGAACTCCCTACCTTTTCCTTATGTGACTAAGATTGAGGAGAAAGGAGTATTAAAGGCAGAAGCAAAAGAGATCTAGGCAAATACTTTTCTGGAACTTTGCCGTTTACAAAGATCCCTATGCTAATAATCTGGTTCTTTAACATTGACCAAATATATTGAAATTCAAGTAATATTTCAAAGTAACAGTTATATGTGTTGTGTCTCTTTTAGAAACCCTTCGCTGAAGCAGCAGCTGTTCTCATACGCCATCCTGGGATTTGCCTTGTCTGAAGCTATGGGTCTTTTTTGTTTGATGGTTGCTTTCTTGATTTTGTTTGCCATGTAACAAATTAGTGCTTGAAATGTTCGTGTTCATATTAATTACGGATGTAATTCTATGTATCTTACTGTGACTCCAAAAACTGTAGTGTTGGTGTCATGGAAATGTATGTTATTTCCAAGGTCATTTCATTAAAGATGAAAACTTTAATTTTTGCTGTGATTTGTACTTACCTAAATTTAGATCATCGCAAAGAAAAACATGCATTTAGGCAGATGCTGTACAAGTCAAAGGAACTACAGCAGTTGCTCCACTGATGAAAGAGTTCCTAATGTAATTTTACAGGAATTCTTGTATATAGTGTTTTGCATGCTGTAATGTGCAGGCTTCTGTTTATTCATATAAAGGAGAAATATTTGAGTGCTTTGAACGTCTATGAAGTATCATCAATTAAACCAAAATAGTTAATTGCTCAAAATGGTTTTGTTTTTTTAAGGGCTAACATAATGGTTCAAAGCCAAGTTACCTTCTAAGACTAACTTAATTCATCTTAAACAAGTGGATCTAAAAATAAGTCATGTCAGCTTTTTAGGAATTGGATGAAGCCTTGTTAAACTGGGATAGGGAAGGTGATTTTTTTGCTCTTTAGTAAGTCTTAACATTAAGCAGTTGAATGTCTGTAATCTGTTTTCTAAGAAGAAACATTATCTGACTAGCACCTGGTGTCTTGCTTAAACAAGGCTCTTATTAAAAACAAAATATCAAAAGTAAACTTAAAATTGGCTACATCTTTAAACCCAAAAGTTGCTAAAGCATTGCTTATCACTAATGCTAACAGATGTTTATAGTAGGAATCTTGAGAATGATGGTGGGTTCAACAGTATTTTGTTTCTTAACTATATAATGCTTCTTGGTCACACTTTTCCTATTAAAAGGAAGAAAGTGGTGCTACTATAGAAGAATGGGTTTTTCTTCTAGCAAATATATTGTACCATCATATCATTTTTCATCTGAGTTTCAGGGTTTCTATGAAGGTTAAGATGATAATTAAGAAAGCTACATTTTACTCCTTTGATGCCCTTCACCTTAATTTGATTTCAGTTTGAGACAAAACCCTCAATTACCAGGGCTTCTGAAAAGTGCAGTCTAAGACCACCTCCATCAGAATCACCTAGGATGTGTGTGTTTAAAATACAAATCCCTAGCCTCAGTACCTACTGAATCAGACTCTTTGGCCATGAGACTCAGCCATTTGCATTTTTTAAAGGTTTCCAGGTAATTTTGTGCATAGTTGGAGAATCACTAACATCTATTTCCCACCACCTATAAAGTGTAATGATGTCCCCAAAAAGCTGAAGCTACTACCAGTTTCTGGTTAATCATCCAGTCTGTAACAAGTAAATTCCCAGAGCCTTCACTATTTTCTTCAATAGTACTACCCAGTGTTTGAACTCAGCAATGTAAATAAAAAAATACTGTATTATATGACTCAGCAATTTCACACTTAGGTATATGTCAAAAAGAATTAAAAACAAATGTCCAAGCAAAATCTGGTATTCAAATATTCATTGCACTGTTCACAATAGCCAAAAGGTGAAAACAGCCAAATATCCATGAACTGATGAATGCATAAGCAAAATGGTGTATATCCATATAGTGTTTAGATCCATACAATGGAATATTATTCAGCCGTGAAAAGGAACTATACTGTTACATGGTACAACATGAGTGAACACTGAAAACATGCCAAGTGAAAGAAGCCAGACACAGAAGGCTACATATAGTATGATTCCATTTATATGAAATACTCAGAATAGACAAATCCATAAAGATAGCAAATTAGTGGTTACCAGGGGATGGGGGTAGGGGAGGATAGGGAGTGATTGCTTAATGGATGGATATGGGGGTTTCTTCTGGAACTAAGTAGTGGTAATGGCTGGACAACATTGAATACTAAATGCTGCTGAATTGTACACTTTAAAATAGTACATGTACTTCACTACAATTAAAAAAACTAGTAGCATAAAGTATGTAGTATAAATCATACCAAATCTTTTAAATCCTAGGGAAATACTTAGATTAACTAGTCCTCTGTTCCAAGTTCCTTTTAAATAAAGTCAACTTCTGTTTTTAAAAAAGACCTGTTTTTAGTGCTGATTTGGTTGTTGAAGAGGTCTGAAACATTGATTCTGGAACAGATTTTTTGCAGGAGATGCCCCCAGCTGAGGAACTCCCCTGAGAATAAAAACAACATCCTGGCTGTGGCTGCCTGGCTTCCTTCCATGTTACTGAGCAAAGAAAGTCTAGAATATCAGTAAAACAGAAGTATAATCACAGGCATTTCCCCCCTCTCCTGGAGTATATCCCTCTACTTAACTTATTTCCAGTAACACTTCTCTGACATTGAAAGTACGTCACTGGAATACATCTATTCTGATAGCAGAAATGTTTATTGTGCATCGTTTTTACAGGAAGTACCTCTTCCCTTAGTTTATGAGTCTTACAAACAAATATTAATGGTCTATGCTTTTCACTAACTTACTAGATTGTTCCAATAGGCCAGAGCATCTGAAGAGTGGTAGAGTGCCAATTCAATTAGGTTTATTCATAATGTTCCTAAAGGCATTTCCTATTTCCAGACATACTTTTTATTTGGTATGTTGTTACCTTTACTTAAATGCAAAAACTAATGCCTTTGATTAAGTCAAAATATAAATTTGAATATGAAACCTATATTTGAATTAAAGAGAAACTTTTCATCTAGCCATATAACACTAGACATGTATGGAAGTAACTAAAACTCAGAATTGTGCACTGTTAGGACTAAAATAGTACAGCTGTTGTGGAAAACAGTATGGTTGTTCTTCAGAAAAAAAAAATTTACCATTACTACAATTAAAAAACTGTTAGCACAAAGTTGGACCCAGCAATTCCACTTCTGGTTATACACCAAAAGAATTGAAAGCAAGGTCTTGAAGAGATACTTGTACAGTCGTGTTCATAGCATTATTCACAATAGCTAAATTAGAGAAGCAATCCATGTATCCATTGATGGATGAATGGATAAGCAAAATGTGGTATACATGTACAATGGAATATTTTTCAGCTTAAAAAAAGAACAAATTCTGACACATGCTGCAACATAGATGAACCCTGAGGACATTAAGCTAAGTCAACTACATCTGTATAAAAAGACAACTGTATGATTCCACTTATATGAGGTAGAGTAGTCAAAATCATGGAGACAAAAAGCATTGTTAGGGGCTAAGGTGGGGGGAATAAGAGGCTATATAGTTTAATGCATATGGAGTTTCAGTTTTATGAGATGAAAAGAGTTATGGAGATGAATGGTGGTAATGGTTGCACAAGTGAATGTACTTAATACTACTGAAATGTACACTTAAA
>JAVSCE010019397.1:0-28327 GCA_032199065.1 Smutsia gigantea
TAGAACAAAAAGACATCCTACAGTATGGGAGAATATATTCATAAATGATATATCTGATAAGGGGTTGACATCCAAAATATATAAAGAACTCACGCACCTCAACAAACAAAAAGCAAATAATCCAATTAAGAAATGGGCAGAGGAAATGAACAGACACTTCTCCAGATAAGAAACTCAGATGGCCAACAGGCACATGAAAAGATGCTCCACATTGCTAATCATCAGAGAAATGCAAATTAAAAGCATAATGAGATATCACCTAACATCAGTGAGGATGGCCAACATCCAAAACACAAACAACAACAGATGTTGGCGAGGATGTGGAGAAAAGGGAAACCCCCTACACTGCTGGTGGGACTGCAAATTAGTTCAACCATTGTGGAAAGCAGTATGGAGGTTCCTCAAAAAATTCAAAATAGAAATACCATTTGACCCAGGAATTCCACTCCTAGGAATTTACACTAAGAATGTAACAGCCAGTTTGAAAAAGACATATGCACCCCTATGTTTATTGCATCACTATTTACAATAGCCAAGAAATGGAAGCAACCTAATTGTCCATCAGTAGATGAATGGATAAAGAAGAGGTGGTACATATACACAATGGAATATTATTCAGCCATAAGAAGAAAACAAATCCTACCATTTGCAACAACATGGACGGAGCTAGAAGGTATTATGCTCAGTGAAATAAGTCAAGTGGAAAAAGACAAGTATCAAATGATTTCACTCATATGAGGAGCATAAGAGCAAAAAAAAAAACTGAAAGAAAAAAACAGCAGCAGACTCACAGAACCCAAGAATGGACTAATAGTTACCAAAGGGAAAGGGACTGGCAGGGTGGGCGTGAAGGGAGGGACAAGGGGGGAAAAGGGGCATTACGATTAGCAGACATAATGTTGCGGGGGCACGGGGAGGGCTGTACAACTCAGAGAAGACAAGTAGTGATTCTATAGCATCTCACTACGCTGATGGACAGTGACTGTAATGGGGTTGGTGGGGGCGACCAGATGAAGTGGGTAGTTCAATAACCATAATATTGCACCTGTAATTGTAGATTAATGATACCAAAATTAATAAAAAAAAACAAGAAATAAAAAGAAGGAAAAGCATCTTTGGGAAAACCTGAGCAAAAACAAGAGGGACATATGACTCTGTAGCCTGTCACTGGTTGTGAAAGTTCATTTTTTCTTGTAGATACGACTTGTTACATGGTGATTCTGACCAATTATTCATTATCACCAGAGTTGCTTACTTTAAAATGTGATTCCAAAGGAAGAGGATAACTCTAAGGTCAGTCCAATATTGCAGTGCCACCTCAAACTAGTCAGTTTCATAATCTAGATATAAAAATTAACTACAAGTAATCAGAGAAACTCCCTTTAGTCCCTAAGGTTAATCATTAAAGGCAGAACTCCAATTAAAATGTTATTTGGGATTTTACATATGACACAACTTGGAACACTTTCTAGATTAATACAAGGAGTTAATAAAAGGATCTGAACATGAAAGCTAAAGATAGTGACTTGCATCAACACATCAATAAAGTCACAAATCCACAAATAAAATCAACTGATGTGTATTCATTTGTTTAGTTGGGACATATCTTTGCACATCATATATAAGGCAGTCTGTTAAGAACTGTAGAGATGAAAGGGGAAAAACATTACTTTAGTCCTGAACTCAAGAAGCTAATGATTTAAAAAGGAAATTAAAACACATTCAAATATCTATGGTAATAAGTGTGATGTAAAAAAATTCTAAAAAAGTGGTGCATTTAACATGAGGCAGCTTTTTAAGGGAGCAGATACTCCTTCCAGTTTGAGGTAAGGTAAGGCTTGTAAGTACTTTTATCTGACATTTGCTTTAAACTTCAAATGTACACACTCTGCACAGACATACTAGTACCCACACATTCATTTACTTCAGTCACTCAGGAGATATTTGTGCACATCTACCTTGCTTCCAAATACTGATAACATAGTCACTATTCCTCATGTGGTATAGTGCCTTGGGAGAAAAGGAGAAAATGCTTTATTTAAATTAAAATAAATGTATAATAATTATTTACAAAACGTAAACATAAAACATTAAATGAGGAAGGTATACAGGGACTCTGAATTAGGAAGCATAATTGCTTTAGTGATTAGTATGGAGCACATGGGGTTGAATCCTATGTCTACCACTTACTGGTAAAGGGAAGCAGAATTTTCCAGCCCAAAATATGCCTCTTTGGCATAAGGTTTATTTTAGGCTGATTTTTAAGAAACAGCAGATACATAGGAAAACTCTGAAAACTGAGTAGAAGTTACTCTTTTGTAAGAGGCATTTACATTTATAAGAGAAATCTCCATTTGTACAGTGAACAATATTCCTAGCACAGAAAAGAGGACAATGACTAAATGTCTTATAAGTTAACAGTTGGAGAAGGCAACTGAGTTAAGTCTGTAGGACAACCAGCCATGCCTTTATTTACTGTGCTTTGCCTGGTAACCTCCCATAACTGGTTTCCTGCCCCACCCCCACCCCAATATTTTGTGGCTATTGTATTTAAGAGATACTGTATTTAAGTTGGAGATTGTATTTAAGGTGGTGGCTTGGACCATTTTGGGAGTTACTGTTTTCCTGAGTATCACCCATGTATACAGGAGATACATGTGTTATTAAACTTCTGTTTGTTTTTCTCTGGTTAATCTTTTATTACAAAGGAGTCTCAGCTGAGAACCTAAAAGGGTAGAGGGAATGTTATTTTTCCTCTCCTATATTGGACAAACTCAATGTTCTCACCTATAAAATAGGGATAATGAAATTAATAGCTCCTGTTTTAGGATTACTGTAAGAATTAGATAGTGTGGTGCCTGGAGCATAGTAAACACTTGATACTTGCTAATGTTGTCCAGTGAGAAACTACATATGATTGAGGGGCTTGGTAGAGCTTCAGGGAGGAAGAAAGATTTGGACTACACTCAGGGTAGTGTGTAAGGAAGAACTTTATTCCATACAAAGACAGTGCTGGAGCTGGCCATCAGTAAAGCTCTGAAATTGTCTTCCTTAAAACTATTAGGTTCTTACTCACTTTTGGAATAACTTTGAGATTTACCTCCATTGGCATTGCTTCCGTCTTCCTTGTAATGAAAAGTAGGCTCAAAGAACTTAAACACATGAAAATCAGAGAGAAAACTAACTTTATAATCTCACTTCTTAGTGTTTTATCTCTCTAAGGGCTTAGTGTATCAATTCTAGTTTAGAAAGTAGCCCCATGAAAATGATCTCATTTCTGTATGCACTACATTTAGCTAGTTCTGTCACTAAGTGACAAAAATAAGGGGAAAAAAAGGAAAATAAATGATGGTTTCTATACTTTAATTTCCCAATAGATAAAACATAGCTAAAACTATCTATCCCTCTATATTTCTAAGAAAGGTTTGATATAAGTATAAGCCATGGAATTTTAAATAAAAAATCTGAGAATAAATGATCTAATGAGTTTTTCCAAGGAAAGGTATCATATAAATATGATATATTTGCACTATTAATAGCAATAAACTGTGAGTCCCTGAGAGGATGGGGCCTCTAAGCCATTCTGCTGTCCTTTGGTGATTCTGTAACGGTATCTGGTCATCATATGTGCTACAATACAATTAAAACATTAACACAATTAGAAGTGAAATGAATGATGATTGGCGATATCAGGGATTGATTCAGTAAACCACTTCTGAGATATCACTTTTATTATGTTCAGTCTCTTATCTTACACATTCTACCTTCCAGTACTTTATACTAAGTATTCACTATTGCACCTTCCTCCAAAATAATCTATATCCTCAGATATTAAATTCACTTAAGCCTAGATTTAAGGCTTAATGTATTTTTTAATCTTTCTAAGTGTTTGAAATTTTCTAATCCATATTTTGAGCATATGTAACTCTCAGTTAACCAATATATTTAATTAACTGAAACACCTCAAACCATTATGTAGGTATATTTATCACTTTATAAAGAGTGCACAAAGGGGATGGATTTTAAATACTTATTTAGTAAATTATTTGACTAGACTCAAGTAATATGACTCTAAGAAACACAGCTGATTATCTAATGTAGAGTTAGCAAACTGTTTTTCTGTAAAGTCCAGAGAGTAAATATTTTAGTAGGCCTTGTAGTCTCTCTTGCCACTACTCGACCCTTCCATTGTCCAGCCAAAACAGTCATAGACAATATAAATGAATGAGCCTGACATATTCCAATAAAACTTCATTTATAAAAACAGGCAACCTTTCACACTTGGCCCTAAGGCTATATTTCTCCAAGCTCTGATCAAGTGCAAAGACCTATTCCATATGTGAAGAAACTAAGGCATAGAAAATTCAAATGCCAATATTATCCATTATTAAGTGAATTTTCATGGGAAGAAACAGCTCTGACTGCTTACAGATTTTTATTTTGTTTTGTCTGTCAACCTTGAAAATAACATAATGAATTATTATACTATCAAAATGAGTCTATTCAGGAATTGCAGAGGAATTGCAATTTGAGACAAGCAAACTATGGCAAACCATTGGCAGGTCTGACAATCAAAGGGAAGACCAGCCTCTGTTGGGGTTTTAGGAGGAAATTGGTAAGGGTTGTTTTGAACAAAAATTCACTGGAGAAGAAGGAGAGTTCCGGGTTGTGGTCGTTTCTCAGCTGCAAGTAGAGGTCACCACTTTGTTGCAGAGGCATGGAGAGAGTTCTTTTTCTTAAAAGCAGAAGATGAAATTCCTATGTAAAAAATGTCTTCCTTTGTCAAGTAATTCTTAACGTCCTCCTTCCTGCTGTTATCCAGGCTGTTAAGTGATATGTGTGTGAGAGCGCCCCCTTCAGGGCTTCCTGACTGCATTTATTTAAAGGAAGTTTTCTTTATTTTCACCTGTCTGTGAATCCATACTTCACAAGGCTTGCTGGAACGATCTTCGGAAATGCAAAGCAAGATATGCCTTCTTCATGTTTAAATTCCTTCAACGGATCCCTACTAATGTCCATGTGAAGTTTAATCTTCAGATCTAGCATTAAGGGTCTGCATTCATGAGGTTTCTGCCCACCCACCTATTTTTGCATTCTTCTGCATATCCCAGGTATATTCCCTTAGTCCCGCAACATATGAAATGATGATAGGAACTTGGTCTGTTTTGTCCATTTCTCTATCTACTGTGCTTAGCACAGTGCTTGATACATAGTAGACCCTGAATCAATACCTGGGGGGTGATCAGTGAAAAGCTGACATCTGAAAAAAGCCTTGAGGCAAATTTGACAATAACTCTTGGCCTGGTCCACATTGAAGTTTTCCAGCTGCACATGGCAAATAAAAGGACTAGGATCAGAAACTCCCCATCCAGTGATTCATTTCATCTATCTCCCTCATACCCGTCTCTGTATGAGCATCTGACCACTCAGAGGGCTCCCAACCATGCTGCTCATTGTGCAAAACTATTCCACACACTAACTTGATAAAGGATTTTACTATTTTGTTATCCAGCATGGTTTTCATGAGGTAGTCACATTTCTCTCTGCTTTTCCAACTTCTGAAAGGAATGGGATTCTCCAAATGTGCAATTTGGTGTGAGTTAACACTATCTGGGACTGTAATTCACATTCCTAAGGGCATTATGCTGACTCACAGTAGGCGGGCATTTTGTCACCTGTATTGCTGAACCTACCAGGAATGCTAATGTATATTTCAGTGTCACATGTGGAATTATCACCAAAAGGAAGTGTTCCCTGAGGCAGCATTGCCCTATTCCACTGAAAATGCTGATTTTCTATCCCTGAAACTCCACACCAGCAGCATCTCTTCAGGGAACATCTCAAAGCTGTGGCCAACAACAATGGGATTTCTTGTTCTGTAATTGTCCCTCCAACAGCTGACATGAGGACTCTTTTTCCTTCTATATGCCTTTTGAACTACCTCCACTCAAGTTATTAAATTAACTAACTACTTGTATTTACTACTTTAAACACTTCCTAAATGACCAGTTTGATACAGAGAATGTTGAGGAGAAAAATCTTTTTCTTTACCCTCTTGTGTAATTGATTGGGGCCTTATGAATTACACTGGCAAAACACAGTAAGAGAAAAGACAGTTTATTGACTGATGTATACCTGTGAGGGAGAACACAGAAATGTAGTTCAAGGAAGTGGTTGGAATTTGGGGCTTATATACCAACTTAACAAGGGTAGAGGGTTAGGATGTCAACAGAAAGTAAATGATAGGAAATGACCTAGAAATATATTGGGAGGACAAATGGAAAGTAAGGTTTGTGTTAATAAGGTCTGTTTATGAAATTTCTCATCACTCTTTCCCCCAGGTAATGTGATTCCTTCCTTAAAGGGGGTGTAACTCCAGGCAGACATGTGTTCCCAGCCTGGGGTGAGTAAACCAATGAAACCAATAAAGCCAGAATCAGTCAAGGACCTTTTCTTTCCTCATGGGAAGCCTGGCTCCCTTTGCCTCTCTCTTCAGCCGCCACTCTCGCTCACTTGGTTCTCCCCATCCCAGTGCATGCCCACCTCTCCACCCACCCCTTCTAGGAGCAACCCTGCAGTCAGAGTCCTGGTGACTACAGGTGCCAGACCAATGATGCAGTGGAGGGAAGGAGAGAACAGCTTCTCTCCACCCCTTGTAAACACCTATTTGATATGAGATGGACTAAGGCTAGGACAGAGATTCTGGAAATATTGCTATCCTACCCCTGGGGGTTTATTTAGGATAGTTGAATTCTTCTAGAAGGCTCTTCTTCTGTTGAATCTCTAATGCCTTCAGCTCAAAATGATGCTTATGCCACAATGGCATATTTTGGACCCTTTCAAGAACAACTATGCACCACAAAATGGAAAATGAAAGCAAAAGACCACACAGTTTGGGAAGATAAACTTCCTTTTTTTTAAATTAAGATTTCATTGATACACACTCTTACAAAGTTTTCACAAGAAAAACAATGTGGTTATTACATTCACCTATATTATCAAGTCACCCTCAGACTCCGTTGCAGTCACTGTCCATCAGTGTAGTAAGATGCCACAGAGTCACTACTTGTCTTCTCTGTACTACACTGTCTTCCTCATGATGCCCCCACACCATATGTACCAATCATAATACCCCTCAAACCCCTTCTCCCTCCCTGCCCACCCACCCTATGCACCCCTCCTCTTTGGTAATGACTAGCCCCTTCTTGAAGTCTGTGAGTCTGCTGCTGTTTTGTTCCTTCAGTTTTGCTTTGTTGTACTCCACAAATGAGGGAAATCATTTGATACTTGTATTTCTCTGCCTGGCTTATTTCACTGAGCATAATACCCTCTAGCTCCGTTGTTGCAAATGTTGGATTTATTTTCTTCTCATGGCTGAATAGTATTCCATTGTGTATATGTACCACCTCTTCTTTATCCATTTATCTACTGCTGGACACTTAGGATGCTTCCATGTCTTGGCTACTGTAAATAGTGCTGCAATAAACATAGGAGTGCATATGTCTTTTTGAATCTGAGATCTTGTTTTCTTTGGGTAAATTCCTAGGAGTGGAATTCCTGGGTCAAATGGTAATTCTATTTTTATTTTTTTCAGAAACCTCCATATTGCTTTCCACAATGGTTGAACTAATTTGCATTCCCAAAAGCAGCATAGAAGGGTTCCCCTTTCTCCACATCCTTGCCAGCATTTATTGTTCCTAGTCTTTTCGATGATGGCAATGATAACTGTTGTGATATCTCATTGTGGTTTTAATTTGCATTTCCCTGATAATTAACGATGTGGAGCATCTTTTCATGTGCCTGTTGACCATCTGAATTTCTTCTTTGGAGAAGTGTCTTTTCAGATCCTCCACGCATGTTTTAATTGGGTTATTTGCTTTTTGAGTGTTGAGGCATGTGAGTTCTTTAAATATTTTGGATGTTAACCTCTTGTCAGATACGTCATTTACAAATATATTCTCCTATACTGTAGGATGCCTTTTTTTTACTGACGGTGTCCTTTGCTGTCCAGAAGCTCTTTAATTTGATGTAGTCCCATTTGTTCATTTTTGCTTTTCTTCCCTTGCCTGAGGAGATGCGTTCAGGAAAAAGTTTCTCATGTTTATATTCAAGAGATTGTTGCCTGTGTTTTCTTCTAAGAGTTTTATGGTTTCATGACTTACATTCAGGTCTTTGATCCATATTGAGTTTACTTTTGTGTATGGAGTTAGACAATAATCCTGTCATTCTTACATGTAGCTGTCCAGTTTTGTCAACACCAGTTGTTGAAGAGGCTGTCGTTTCCCCATTGTATATCCATGGCTCCTTTATCGTATATTAATAGACCATATATGCTTGGTTTTATATCTGGGCTCTCTAGTCTGTTCCATTTGTCTATGGGCCTATTCATGTGCCAGTACCAAATTGTCTTGATTACTGTTGCTTTTTAGTACAGCTTGAAGTCAGGGAGCCATAATCCCTCCAGCTTTATTCTTCCTTCTCAGGATTGCTTTGGCTATTTGGGGTCTTTAGTGGTTCCATATGAATTTTAGTTCATTGAATTTGCTCTAGTTTGTTGAAGAATGCTGTTGGTATTTTGATTGGGATTGCATTGAATCTGTAGATTGCTTTAGGCAGGATGGCCATTTTGACAATATTAATTCTTCCTGTCCATGAGCATGGGATATATTTCCATTTATTTGTATCTTCCTTAATTTCTCTCATGAGTGTCATGTAGTTTTCAGGGTATAGGTCTTTCACTTCCTTGGTTAGTTTTATTCCTAGGTATTTTATTCTTTTTTATGCAGTTTTGAATGGCATTGTTTTCCTGATTTCTCTTTCTGCTAGTTCATCGTTAGTATATAGGAATGCAACAGATTTCTGTGTATTAATTTTGTATCTTGCAACTTTGCTGAATTCATTTATTAGTTCAAGTAGTTTTGGAGTGGACCCTTTAGGGTCTTCAAAGTACAATATCATGTCATCTGCAAACAGTGACAATTTAACTTCTTCGATGCCAATCTGGATCCCTTTTATTTCTTTGTGTTGCCTGATTGCCATGTCTAGGACTTCCAGAACTATGTTGAATAAAAGTGGGGAGAGTGGGCATTCTTGTCTGGTTCCTGATCTTAAAGGGAAAGCTTTCAGCTTCTCACTGTTAAATATGATGTTGGCTGTGGGTTTATTGTATATGGCCCTTATTGTGTTGAGGTACTTGCCCTCTATACCCATTTCGTTATGAGTTTTTATCATGAATGGGTGTTGAATTTTGTCGAATGCTTTTTCAGCATCTATGGAGATCATGTGGTTTTTGTCCTTCTTTTTGTTGATGTGGTGGATATTCTAATATTATATCATCCTTGCATCCCTGAAATAAATCCTACTTGATCATGGTGGATGATCTTTTCAATGTATTTTTGAATTCAGTTTGCTAATATTTTGTTGAGTATTTTTGCATGTATGTTCCTGAGGAATATTGGCCTGTAATTTTCTTTTTTTGTGGTGTCTTTGCTTGGTTTTGTTATTAGAGTGATGCTGGCCTCATAAAATGAGTTTGGATGTATACCCTCCTCTTCTGCTTTTTGGAAAACTTTAAGGAGGATGGGTATTAGGTCTTCCCAAAGGTTTGATAAAATTCAGTGGTGAAGCCATCTGGTCCAGGAGTTTTGTTCTTAGTGGTTTTTTGATTACCCATTCAATTTCATTGCTGGTAATTGGTCTGTTCAAATTTTCTGTTTCTTCCTAGGTCAGCCTTGGAAGGTTGTATTTTTCTAGAAAGTTGTCCATTTCTTCTAGGTTATCCAGTTTGTTTGCATATAATTTTTCATAGTAATCTCTAATAATTCCTTGTATGTCTGTGGTGTCCATCGTAATTTTCCCTTTCTCATTTCTGATTCTGTTTATGTGTTTAGACTCTCTTTTTTTCTTGATAAGTCTGGCTAGGGGTTTATCTATTTTGTTTATTTTCTTGAAGAACAAGCTCCTGCTTTCATTGATTCTTTCTATTGTTTTATTCTTCTCAAATTTATTTATTTCTGCTCTAATCTTCATTATGTCCCTCCTACTAATTTTGTGCCTCATTTGTTCTTCTTTCTCTAGTTTAGTTAATAGTGAGTTTGGACTGCTCATATGGGATTGTTCTTCTTTCCTCAGGTAACCCAGTATTGCAATATACTTCCTCTTAGTACAGCCTATGTTACATCCCACAGAATTTGCAGTGTTGATTTATTGTTATTTGTCTCCAAATGTTGCTTGATCTCTTTTTTTATTCGGTCATTGATGCATTGATTATTTGGGAACATGTTGTTAACACTCCATGTGTTTGTGGGTTTGCTGTTTTCTTTGCATAATTTATTTCTAGTTTCAAACCTTTGTGGTCTGAGAGGCTGGTTGGTACAATTTCAATCTTTTTGAATTTACTGAGGCTCTTTTTGTGATGTAGAATATGATCTATTCTTGAAAATGTTGCATGTGCCCTTCAGAGGAACGTGTATCCTGCTGTTTTTGGGTGGAGTGTTCTGTAGATGTCTGTTAGGTCCATCTGTTCTATTGTGTTGTTCAGTGCCTCTGTCTCCTTACTTATTTTCTGTCTATTTGATCTGTCCTTTGAGTGAGTTTTGTGTTGAAGTCTCCTAAAATAAATGCATTGCATTCTATTTACCATTTAATTCTGTTAGTATTTGTTTCACATATGTAGGTGCTCCTATGTTGTATGCATGTACATTTATAATGGTTATATCCTCTTGTGCATTCCTTGCCCCTTTAGCAGCCCTCTCACTGTTAGGAAGTCTCTCAGGATGCCTGCCTTTCTTCTGTCCCAGTGCGGCCAGTTGTGATATGTGTTTTCCACAAGTGGCTGGAATCTCAGTCTCTTCAAGTATTCTGGCGTGTCTTAGCTTTCCAACCCCACTAATCTCCAGAGCACCATGTAATGCAGGGCTCAGTGTTCAGCAGTCCTAGGACTCCACCCTCTCTCTGCTCTGTTTCTCTTCCTCCTTCCAGTGAGCTGGGGTGGGGGAAGGGCTTGGTCCCTCCTGATCACAGCTTTGGTACTTTACCCTTTTCCTTGAGATCTGCTGTTTTCCCCAGATGTAGGCAGTCTGCCACAGCCTTCTTTCCTGTTGCTCTTTCAGCATTAGATGTATTTGCTATATTTTCATATTATATGTGGTTTGGGGAGGAAGTTTCTGCCTGACCTCTCATGCCACCATCTTTAAGCTTCCTCAAAATTTCTGAGTATATTATCCAAATAAAATGGTAGATGTGTTTGAAGGCTCTAAGTTAATGTGACTAAGTACCCACTTTATTTTTCACTTAAGCCATCATATTGGAAGTCGAAGTCAGCTGCACTCTAATTCTATGTCTCCTCTCAGAAAATTAAGAATTTCATATTAACTTTTTATCTCTAAATGAATCAATTAAGTGTTCAGTACAATCTGTGCTTTTATTACATAGAAATCTGGTAAATTTATTATCCAATTTAGCAGAGCTGAAGTCTTCAAAAAGGAATAATCCTCTGTTCTTAAGTGGCATACTCCCTACAATACTCAGAACCTCAGAATGTAGGAGCTAAAGATATTTTAATAAGCTTACCACCTGATCCCTTGCTCACAGATAGATAAACAGGCCCAAAACAGTTAACTGGTTTGCCCAAGTTCACCTAGCTAGATAGTGCATTACCTGGGACATGAGTCCTGGGCTTAGACCCATTGAAATAAGAATCTAATGACCTGTAGGATAATGAATGGAAGTATATTCATTAGGTTAATGCAGTAAATCCCTGGATATTGAAAAAAAACAAAATGACTTAGAGCTAATTAAATACACAGAAAAATTAGAAAACTATGCTTAAGACAAATTTGTGTAATTTCAGATTGACATCTCATCTTTATGCTCTCGAAGTGTCCTGTGGTTTTGTGTATCAGAGCATATTGTCATGCATAATATGCAGCCTGCTCCCCTCCCACACCCAGTCATTCCATGCTCTGTGCTGAACACCAATGCCTTTGAAATAGAACTTGTCTATAATCCTCCACAGCTTCACATAATGCCCTCTGTAGGGAAAATGGAGGTTCCTATGGCCAGGATCCTCAGCTGACCCTAATCTGCTTGATGATGTAATTGGCCTGCTATGTAGGCTAATGCTTACCCATTGGCAATAAGTCATTATTGCCTGTGTTGCTCTATAATGAGCTCTGCCTAGTGTCTGGCATAGAGGCTGTAGTGGAGGCAAAGGCTGTAGTGGAGGCAGAGGCTAGAGTGGAGGCAGATGAAGACAGACTTGCTGAATGCAGACTCGACTCTAGCACTCAACCTGCAACTGTTAGAATAAATCTTGTAATAAGCCCTTTTCTCCCCCCCCAGCCCCAATGTTCCATTGTCATATTTTGGTCTCATCAAGTCCTGAGTGAACTTGCCTAGAGCTGGGAACCCCCTCCCACCTAAAGCTACATCCTCTCCTCTTCATTTAAAAGAAAAACTTTTGTTTGGAAATAAAACTTTTTTTTTCCTTTTCTCCTCCTTTGTTAGAGCCAGAAGAAGGTAGGAATTTTTCTTGCCCCTTACTCTTACTTGTTCATGAACAAATTGGCAAGTTTTTAACTTTTCTGGGCCTCTACTGAATTGGTAAAATATATCACGGGGCTTGGGGGTGATTAAATTAGAGGTACATATAAAATATTCTGATCATTCTTCTTTGTCATTCTCTGCCATCCATTGTCTAACTCTTACCTGAGATTGAGCTCTGCACAGGTACCATGGCCCTCAGACTTGGTATTCATTATGTTATAGGTTGAATTCTGCACCCATCCATGTTATATGTTGAAGTTCTAACCCCCAGTATCTCAGAATGTGACCTTGTTTGGAAATAGTTTTTACAGAGAAAAACAAGTTAGAGAAGTCATTATGTTGGACTCTCATACAATATGACCAATACCCTTATAAAATGGGGAAATTTGAGGATGGATACACAAATAGGAAAGACAATGAGAAGAGACAGAGAGACAAAATGGCCATCTATAAGCCAAGGAGAAGGGCCTGGAACAAATCCTTCCTTCACAGCCTCAGAAGGAACCAACCCTGCTATCACCCTGATCTCAGATGTCTATCCTCCAGAACTGTAAGAAAATAAATTCCTGTTATTTAAGCTGCTCAGTGTGTGGCTCTTTGTTAAGGCAGCTCTAGAAAGCTAGCACGCATTATTTACTTAACTTTCCTCCCGTGCCAACATCCACTGCCAGCCTTCCCACCAAGAGGTGGAATTGTGCTGACTTATCTTTATACTCTTAGAAACTTACATAGTGTTTGGCCTATCATGGGTACTTAGTTATTGCTTATAATAGAATTACCTTACATAAACAGAGTTCTTGTATCTATATTCTCTCAACTGATATTCACAACTCTTTGATTTGAGAGGAGTACTCAAATAATTATCAAAGAAGATAATGGTTTTCTTATCTAGGGTTACAAAGTATAGTAAAGGAGAGAGATAGAATTCCATACAAATGCTTTTCAGCTATTATAATGCAGTGTTTAAAACCCTATTTCCTTTCTGTTGAATTTTAAACTGCCTTTAATACACGACTTGTAACTTGAGGGATCTTTTCAACTAAAATTGTTTCCATCACAAACAAAACAAAACAACTCAAAAGACCTCAAAACCTATCACTCAGCTTAGTAAAAATAGAAAGTCCCTTGAGTAAAACAGAATTTAAAACCTAAATTCAATTTTTGCAGAAAATTGACAAGTTTAATTTTGTCTACTATGTTTACTGACAAACTACTTAAAATAGCAGGTCTTTATGAGGTTTTTACAGGGGCTCTTCATCTCTGGAAATATTGGAATAGACCCACATTTACTAATTTAGGGTTGTTTTTTAGGAATGGTACATGCTTACACTGATTAATAGTAATAATAAATGAATAATCTTTCTGTCATCTTAAATGTTATTTTATCATACATAAAAAGCCCATATTTCTTGAATGCTGGCTACATGACAGACACTGTGCTAAATGCTTTACACATCAGTCAGCACTCTGGCTGAAAAAATATATAGCTTAATTAAAAGGGTTTTGCAGAAGAGAATCTAATGAAGGGACATTTTTACAGAGTGTGGGCAGGGTTAAGGGAACCATCAATGATGAGGTGCCCAAGGATGACCAAAAATGAGAGGCTGTTGCTACCCCAGACCTGAATGGGTGGAGAGAGGTCATAGGAATCCAGATGAAGACTGTGGAAGAGGAAGTACCTGACAGACACTGTAACCATAGAGACATAATGCCACTTCCAGGCAAGTGGTGAGGCAGCAGATGCTCAGGTCCTCTCATGTCCTGGCAAACCCACCCAGAAGCCTGAGGGCCATGGTGCTCCTCTTAAGCCTTCTGCAGAGCTCAGTCCCAGATTAGAGTTAGACAGTGGATGGGAAAGACAATAACAAAAGGAGAATGATCAGAATATTTTGTATGTTCTATCTAATTTAATCACCCCATGATTTTATGAATTCAGTAGAAGCTCAGAAAAGTTTAAAACTTGCCATTCATGAACAAGTTAAGAGTGGGGAGCAAGAAAAATTCCTACCTTCTTCTGGCTCTAACAAAGGAAGAGAAAAGGGAAAAAAAAAGTTTTGTTTCCAAACAAAATGTTTCTTTTAAATGAAGGAAGGGGAAGTGGGCTTTATGTGAAGCTGCGGAGGATTGTAGATAAGTTTTATTTCAAAGTCATTGGTGTTTGTTTCAAAGCATGGAATGATTGGGTGTGGGAGGGGAGCAAGCTACATAGGCATGAGAGTGAAGAACATGCCAGACTAGAGATGAATAAATGGACACATGTTAATGATGAACAAAGATGAATAAATGAGGGAGATAGGAGGTTAAACATGATAACTAATTCCTGTAGAGTACTATGTAATTTAACACTTTGATTTGTTTCATTTGGCTTGATACCCAAAATACCCTTGCAAAAGGTAGTATGGTTATTTTTTTTTTTTGATATTGTTACTGTGATTTTTATTTCTCATTTTACAGATAAAGAAACAATGTCAAAGAAGTTATTGATTTGTCTAAAGTTACATAGAAGTAAAGAAGCACTTTGATGTAGAATAGTGTCAAGCTAATGTACCTCTGTGGGTATTAAAGTTACAATTTAGTTTTCTTTAGTCATTTCTCTAATCAAACATCTGTTAATAATCATGGCATGCTAGATGTCCACATATCCTAAGTCCTTTTCTTTTTCATTTTTGACTAGATCCCCTGTGCCCCAAGTAAGAAAGTTAATAAAACTGACTGTAGCCCAGTGTTCTGATAATTTGCATCAGCTCCTTCGTTTATCTAATGTAGTATCTGCCAAATAAGTCTGATTAACAATTTCACTCCATAATCATTTTCCAACACATGCAGCTGTTAACTCTAGAGATTAATTGGCAAGCTTTATATCCAACTAACAATAGGTTGACATTTAACATCTTGGATTTATAGATATTCTGGTATGTTATTGAACTATTTTCTTTGGATAGATTTCCCAAGCATTTGAAACTGGATTTCTCCAAGGACAGGCTTACATAAGCAGAGAAACTTATCACATCATTTTACTTCTGTCTCTTGTCAGAGAACTTAGGTTCTTACAGTATTTAAAACTCCTGGGATGTTTCTCTGACTCTGAATGTATCTGAATGTGCCAGTTAAAATCATGGCTATGATCTGAGTAGGAAGAATTTATATCATCCAAATGGCTATCCTGCCTAAAGCAATCTACAGATTCAGTGCAATCCCTATCAAAATACCAGCAGCATTCTTCAACAAACTAGAAAAAATAGTTCTAAAATTCATATCGAGCCACAAAGACCTTAGAAGCCAAAGCAATCCTGAGAAGGAAGAATAAAGATGGGGGATTATGCTCCCCAACTTCAAGCTCTACTACAAAGCCATGGTAATCAAGACAATTTGGTACTGGCACAAGGACAGAGCCATAGATCAATGGAACAGAACAGAAAGCCCGGATAGAAACCCAAGCATATATGGTCAATTAATATATGATAAAGGAGCCATGGATATACAATGGGGAAATGACAGCCTCTTCAAAGACTGGTGTTGGCAAAACTGGACAGCTACCTGCAAGAGAATGAAACTGGATTATTGTCTAACCCCATACACAAAAGTAAACTCAAAATGTATCAAAGACCTGAATGTAAGTCATGAAACCATAAATCTTAGAAGAAAACACAGGCAATAATCTCTTGAATATAAACATGAGCAACTTTTTCCTGAACGCATCTCCTCAGGCAAGGGAAACAAAAGCAAAAATGAACAAATGGGACTGCATCAAACTAAAAAGCTTCTGTACAGCAAAGGACACCATCAGTAGAACAAAAAGGCATCCTACGATATGGGAGAATATATTTGTAAATGACATATCTGACAAGGGATTAACATCCAAAATATATAAAGAACTTGCATGCCTCAACACCCAAAAAGCAAATAAGCCAATTAAAAAATGGGCGGATGATCTGAACAGACACTTCTCCAGAGAAGAAATTCAGATGGCCAATAGGCACATGAAAAGATGATCCACATCGCTAGTTATCAGAGAAATATAAATTAAAACCACAATGAATATCACCTCACCCCAGTTAGGATGGCCAACATCCAAAAGACTAGGAACGACAAGTGCTGGTGAGGATGCAGAGAAAGGGGAACTCTCCTTCCTACACTGCTGGTGGGAATGTAAATTAGTTCAACCATTGTGGAAAGCAATATGAAGGTTCCTCAAAAAACTAAAAATAGAAATACCATTTGACCTAGGAATTCCACTCCTAGGAATTTATCCAAAGAAAACAAGATCTCAGATTCAAAAAAACATATGCACCCCTATGTTTACTGCAGCACTATTTATAGTACCCAAGATATGGAAGCAACCTGAGTGTCTATCATTAGAATAATGGATAAAGAAGATGTGGTACATATACACAATGGAATATTATTCAGCCATGAGAAGAAAACAAATCCTACCATTTGCAATATCATGAATGGAGCTAGAGGGTATTATGCTCAGTGAAATAAGCCAGGCAGAGAAAGACAAGTTCCAAATGATTTTGCTCATTTGTGGAGTATAACAAAGCAAAACTGAAGGAACAAAACAGCAGCAGACTCAGAGACTCCAAAAAGGAACTAGTGGTTAACAAAGGGAAAGAGGGTGGGGAGGGTGGGTGAGGAGGGAGAGAGAAGGGAATTAAGGAGCATTATGATTGGCACACATAATGTAAGGAGAGTCACAGGGAAGACAGTATAGCATGGAGAAGACAAGTAATGACTCTATAGCATATTACTATGCTGATGGACAGTGACTGCAATGGGGTGGGGGGGATACTTGATAATATGGGTGAATGTAGTAACCACAATAGTGCTCATGTGAAACCTTCATAAGATTGTATATTAATGATACCTTAATAAAAAAAATAACCATGGCTATGATCCATATATTCTCTATGTGTTATCTTCTCCTTTCACATAGATACTGTGTATGTACAAAGCAATAGTAGAGAAAGGTAGCTACGAGGAACCCCACCCACCCATGTTCAAGGTCAGGGATATTTTATTAATCTTCCTATTCCCACCGAACTATCAGAGCCTTATACATACTAGGTGCTTAAATGAAGTTTGATAACATGGTTTATTGACTTCTTTGAAAAACACTAACTAGTTATTTACTTAATATTTCAATGCACATATACTTCAGGTAAAGTGCAGTACTGACATTTGAGAAGGTAAGTTTTGTGGCCTAATTATTTGAACAGTGTCTTAGTTAAAATCTTTTAGTTTCAAATGTTAGAGCCTTTCAAACTTGGTTAAGCTAATAAAGGAAATTGTATGGAACCAAGGGCAAAGACAAGAAAGAGGTCTTTGCTTTTCTCAGTATGAACTTTATTATTATTTTCTTTCTGTAGAACTTTTTTTCTGTGTCAGTGGCCATTACACTACACCAATTTTACTTGTACTGCATTCAGGTTACCTGCATAGTAAGGTTAACTTGCTCCAATTCCAAATTTCTAGGAGAATCTGATTGGTCTGACATTGGTTATAAATACATACCTGACTCAATCAGCTGCTGCCATCAGGGCCGCACAGTAATTTCATGGCTGCTAGGCAGCTAGGTAGAGGTAACAGTTCCTCAAGAAATATAAACATACCTGGTTAACACCAAAATGTTTCTGCCATACATTGAACATCCACTTTGACAGGATTCAGGAAACAGTTTCTCTCACCTCTCCCTTTCGCTTTGCCTGACTACAAACAAGCCACTATTTAACTCTGACCCTAGGCTATTAAACTCTCAAGCTAGCCAAAATGGTGCCCTGCTTTTAACAACAGCTTGAATTCTCCTGGAAAGATTATCTCAGGAACACTGCAGGGGAAAAGGATAAATCCTAAACTGTTTTGTTTTTAAGTACAGAGTGCCTGGATTGTATTATTATTTAGATACCAGCATTTCTGAACTGACCCTGAGTGAGAGAGTCAACTACATCATTTCAATGGGATTTTATAACATACTAGCAATTTTTAGAGGTGAAAGTTTGAGGAGATTGTTCTTTTTTCTAAAAGCAGATGGGGGAGAATAGGGTGAGACATTCCTGTATTTGCACGGCAAGGTATCTTTAGTGAGTCTCTTTGTTCCTCAGCTAAAGACATTTTAACTTTTTCTCTATAGCAGAATCATCACAGTTAAGATATCATGCTAAGCCCTCAACCTTTTTTTCTAGAAAACAGTAGGCAATAAAATTAGAGGTCAGATGAGCCAAAAATTCCATTTAAGAAACAGAAAATTTTACCTCTTAATAAGCATGCTGTGTGGTTCTTTCTTCCCCCCACTCTACATTTTCTTCCTCAAAATAGAATCTAAATAAAAAAGTCATATCTACTTAATAGTTGTGCCTTCAGGAGAAATACAACATAAAGTCATTGAGGGAAAAATGCCATATGACAAGCTTCCCTTGGTTTACAAGGGCTTGAGGTAAAGTAGCTTCTTCTGTTATGTTTTTTAAATATTTACTTCAGAAGTTGTCAAAACAGCCTGGCATGGTCCTTGTTACAAGTAAATAGGTTCCTTCTGTGGAGGCACTAGCAATCAGCTTTCTGGGGATGAGGTGCTGATATCCCAAGGCCTGCCTTTCTCCCAACTGAATTTATGTATTTGTGTATCTGTACACTTAAACAGAGAAGGTAATGCATCTATTTATCGTCACCACCAGTATCCATCTAAAGCTGTATCCAAAGACATGTGTACTTATAAAGTGAGAAGGGCACATTAGTCTGGTTTGCAGCAGTCACAGAGTTTATCTGCCAAGTTATCTGAAGATAAGAGGCTTGATTGTTGTCAGATACCACAGTCATTTCTGTGTAACTGCAAGAAGGCTGACAAACTCAACAGGGTGAAACTCCCAGCGCGTTCTGCATCTGAAATCAGCACAACAAAATGACAGAAAGAGGGGTCCTGGGAGTGTATTAAATATAAAATAAACTGTTTTCTATGAGGCCAGGAGTTCTTTGAGGTCAGTGATTGGGAACTTATTTCATTGTACTCATGATTTTAAAACAACACAGTATGTGATAAATGTTTGTGAGCAGATAGATGCAGAGATGGATGGATGCATGGATGCATGGAAGGATGCATGGGTGAATGAGCTAGACCACCTCTTTTCAGAGCTTTCTGAATAATAGAGTGTGCTAGGTCTTTATAAATGCATGACTTAAGTAACCTCCAGTCTGGCCTCTGCTACCTCTCTATTTTCTTTTTGTAATCTTCCCTCCTTGCCCACCGAGTTCTTGTAACACTGGGCTTCTCTCTGTCAGGACTGCTGCACAGGTTGTGCTCCTTGCCTGGCAGGCTTTTCTTCATGATCTTCACACTTCTGCTTGTTTCCTAATATTCAGATGTCATCTTCTATGTTATATCATTAGAAATCATACTTCTAATCACCCATCTGAAGTAGCAACCTGATTGTTCTCCATAATGGCTGTATTCAAATTGTCTTCTTAGCATTTATTATTCTTTTATGTGTTTATTTGATGGGTTTACTTTTTTGTTTGTGTGCCTTTATTTACCTTTCTTTTGCCAATAGAATCTAAGCTTCCTGAGTATTTCCTAGCTTAGACTATATCATCTGCATCATTATCTAATTATCTTTTGACTGATTGACTGATGAAGTAATGAATGAACAGGAACAAAATCAAATGATTTCCTATAGTTTTAATTACTAGAACTTATGTATATAAAATATATTCCTGTAATATATTTAAAATAATGTTAATTACACAATTTAGATATACACAGGCTTTAGAAGGATTAAAACTCCTATTTTTAAAAAAGACCATGTTAACCTGTTTACCCACCAGCCTTGGAAATGTATCAAAGGATATAAAAATTAAATAGTGTTACTTCCTTAAATCTTTTTGGAATGAGGTGAGGTATAAACACACATGTATATAAACACACACATCCTTGTATTTCAGGGATTTATTAGTTCAGACTAATGAAAGACATACAGTTGTACAAATAGACCATTTTAGAACATATTCTTTGCTCTATAATGATTTAAATCTGTGGGATTTTTCCAAGCTAAAAGGGGTTCATGTCTTCTAGTACAATGGTTTTTCCTGGGACAGTGTGGTATTTTAGGTAGCATTTTGGGATTTGGTGGGGTGTGTTGGTTATTATAGTAGCTGAGAATACTAATGGTATTTGGAGCCAGCATCGCTAAACGTTACAATGCATGGGAAACTACCACAATGAAGAGAGCTTTTCATATCCAACACAACTTTCAAAATTCTGTTCATAATCAGCTGAGCCTGATCTATAATTCTGCTTTCCTTTTAAACACAACATATTTTGCGTTTAAACCTACCAACTAGATTCTCACCTCAAGTGCTAAGCTCTGGGATAGGGACTGTGACCTATTACAGTATACTTCTCTTTTTCTGAAAATTTATAAGAATTCTGTTATGAAGGCTACCTTTAATATTATCAAAAGGGGCCTATGAAAGATGACCACAATGTGAGGTTCTTTCAAGTTGAGTTATCTTCTGCAGCCACATACTTTATGAATTTCTACAGGTATGTAAAAAAGAAAATCCAGACTTAGGTAAAGATAGATTTTATTCAAAAATATTGCAGTGGGAGGAGGACTATTACAATAGAATACTCCAATCATACGATCTGCAGGAGTCTCAAAGGTCAGGCAGAATGGTTCTTCTCTTATAGGGAGGAGTAAACAAAGCTAGAAGGACTGAATGTGGAGGACTAGGATGCACAGGTGGTATGATAGAACAGCTGATCCCCAAGTGTTCTGTGTTGAGGTCAGCCTTTAAGGATGGGTTATTCCCTATTTGAAGGCTTGCTGAATTTCAGAGGTGAGTCAAGGTCCAGGGACATTTGGAGGGTGGGGGGAGATAATGGGTGAGAAGCTTGACTTAAATTTGGTCCATTCAATTCAGTAGATACTTTGTCCAGATTAGTTAAATTATATGAACTCCACAAATCAAATCAATTTTCTTTCCTCAATGTGTCACTAAGGGTTGTTTGCCATTTGGGGAGATCACATCACTCATTGTCACACCAGTTGTGCTATGTGAACAGCCAATACAACTACTTGCATCAGTCTGCATTTGTGGCTACCAAAGTCATGCTGATTCTGGGGGAACAGGTACAAACAAGTGACTATTGTATTTTATCTTCTAGTGTAGTCATGCTAAAGCAATTATGCAATGAATAATACATTATTTCATCAATTGGTTTCTTTTGTTTCTCCATTATATCAATTTAGAGCATTATATAACTTTTCCATTTTCCTAGATTATGTGTAAAGATAGACAGTAATGTATGTGAATTTAATTTCAAGACAATGAAGGAGACACTATGAAATATTTGTTCTCTAAAAGAGCTGAAGGTCCTTTAGAATTGAGAACCACTATTCTACTACCAGACTATTATTTATGGATAGTGATTCTGAAACTAATAGAAGTTGAGAAATTTGCCCAAAGCTACAGAGAATATTGATACAATTACACATATACATACTCTCAAATTGTTAAACATTTGGCATGACAAATGTGGGGCTAGGAATATGGATGCATAAAACAGACTTTGTTCTGTTTAATAGGAGAAAAAAGTGTTCACAGATAAATGATAAAGAATGAATAAAAAATGATGATTTAGCAAACAAAATTTTCTGGAAAATGTCATTTCTGATAAGTACAAACTTTGCTGGGAGATTCACTGTATTTGGGGTACATGAGAAAGTGAAAAGGATCTATTTCTTGATCAGTAAAATGGGGATAAAAGTATGTACTTAGTAGCACTTAAACATTGTAAGACATGGATGTCATCCATGATCTCCAAACATTAACAATCTAATATATTACCTGAGGATCTTATTAAAATGTTGACTCTGACTCAGTATATCTGTGCAGATTGAGATTCTTCACTTTCAACAAAATCTCTAGAAATTGTCCATGATACTGGTTGGAGACCATCTTAATGGGCAAGGATGCAAGTCTCCTGGCACATAAGAAGAAGTAGCCTGTTCTGATTGTATTTCTTTTCTTTCCTCTTCTTTCCCTAACGCTTCCCTTCTCTCCTTGATCTGGCTCTTTCTGAAGCTATATGAAGCCTTGGCTTTGTTTCCGTGGGGCATTCAGTTGCTTTTTGTTTTTTTTTAAATCACTGCCGTTTCACTCATTTAAAAATTTTTGGCAGAGGGGAAATGATAAGACATAGATTGTTTAATACTCCATTTTTGAATTTTTTTTCATTTTGGGAAGACATTTTTGAATATGCTTCTCTCTTTCCATATTCTAAAATCAGTGTTCTTCATGTTGCTTTATGCAGGTTCAGAGCAGCCCCACTGCATTAATATAGCTGGTAATAGAAAGGGGAGGGAAGTATTATTATTATATTTTACAGTAGCATCACTGCTTACTAATGCATGTATATCCATTTACCTAAAACAACCTCATATTCCAACTGATTTGGCAAAAAACAGTTTTGCCATTCCTCAACCAAGAGCTAAAAGAGCACTATTTTTTTTTAATGTGAAGAAATGTAAAAATAGTTCTATTAGCCTTGAAATCCCACAGGTACTTCTGGAATGGATCCCATAAGAATGATTAACAGTTTTTCTAAAGAAAAATTCTAAAATATCTTCTATTTTTCAGTTTCACCGACAGATGACACTACTGATTTCTGTAATCCCTTTTTTTTTTTAATATCAAGAAAAGTTTTCAAGCTGTAGTTATGGGGATAAAAACCCAAGCTAACAAAATGATTAACTCTGAAATGCCATGCCATATATAAATTATAGTTTCAAGAGTTTTATTATTTTTTGTTGTTATTTTCATACAATTTGCAAAAGCGTAATCAAAATTTATTCTTGTGGTAAATGACTGAATATCTCAATTCTTTTCACCAACCAACAATTATAGCAATAATTCTGAAATAAGAAAATGTCTGAGGCCCTTCCATTGAAGGGAAATATGCATATATATTTCATATTGTAAAAATTGGATGTCTGTTCCTTTATCTATAAAATAAGATAATATGAATATATTCTTAGGGATCTTTCCTCTCTTTATTAATGGTAATGAATGGTGTAGCAAAAATGCCACATAATAAGACAGGATGCCATTTAAAAGAATGAACAAATCAAGTCATCTGATAAAACTAGTTATGCAATCATTGCGGCCAAAGTGTCTCAGCAGTGACATGGGAGTTCCCAAGATTGTCATCCATTCCAGGTGGGAGGCAATGGATTTTGCCTCCATGTTAATGTTAATGGTTCTTCTCTTTGACTGCCATCTCCAAAAAGTGGTTCAAAATCTTGGTACCATTCTGGAATTGGAGATATTTAGTACCAGGCACTTGAAACCTATAGATTACTGTGCACATTTGATTCCTTCTTTTCGGGTTGTTCCTATAGTCACATAAACTTATTTTTATCATAATTATAAATTGGCAACTAACCAGATGCTTTATGCAAGTCCTGTCTGCCACCGCCTCCTCCAAGTAACTCCATGTTGGACTCAAACATTAATTGGTTTGCAGAGTTAAATTTACAAAAAGAAAATATGAGAAAGCAATAGGTGTGTGGTATTGCTTTCTGTGATGTGCATGAAAAGTAAGATGCTGTGGGTCAAAAAAGAGTTGTGAGCATCAGCAGGATGTTTTTCAAAGGGCACATTCAGAAAAATTCCATATAAGATTGACTATCAAATGTAGACATTCCATTTTAGCTATATAAGTAATAATTTTAGAGAGACTTTTTTTTGATTCATCATTAGGTGATATATTTTATTAGTAAAAATAATTATGATGCATGATTATCATTACCTGGGTGTGAAAGACAAATTACATAGGCCATTACCATTCTTGATGAAACAAAGACTATTGAGTAATGCTAGTCATAATTTTCTTTTTTTTATTAAGGTGTTATTGATATACACTCTTATGAAGGTTTCACATGAAAAAACAATGTGGTTACTACATTTACTCATATTATCAAGTCCCCACCCACACCACAATACAGTGACTGTTCTCGGGTGTAGTAAGATGCCACAGATTCACTATTTGCCTTCTCTGTGCCACACTGTTTTCCCCGTGATCACCCACACCATGTGTACTGAACAAAATACCTCTCAATCCCCTTCCTCCACCCTCCCCACCCACCCTCCCACACCCCTCCCCTTTGGTAACCACTAGTTCCTTCTTGGAGTCTCTGAGTCTGCTGCTATTTTGTTCCTTCAATTATGCTTCATTGTTATACTCCACAAATGTGGGAAATCATTTGGCACTTGTCTTTCTCTGCCTGGCTTATTTCACTGAGCATACTATCCTCCAGCTCCATCCCTGTTGTTGCAAATGGTAGGATTTGTTTCTTTCTTATGGCTGAATAGTATTCCATTGTGTATATGTACCACCTCTTCTTTACCCATTCATCCACTGATGGACACTTAGGTTGCTTCCATATCTTGGCTATTGTAAAAAGTGCTGCAATAAACATAGGAGTGCATATGTCTTTTTGAATCTGAGAAGTTGTATTCTTTGGGTAAATTCCAAGGAGTGGGATTCCTGGGTCAAATGGTATTTCTATTTTTAGTTTTTGAGGAACCTCCATATTGCTTTCCATGATGGTTGAACTAGCTGACATTCCCACCAGCAGTGTAGGAGGGTTCCCCTTTCTCTGCATCCTCACCAGCATTTTTTGTTCTTAGTCTTTTGGATAGTGGTCATCCTTACTGGTGTGAGGTGATATCTCATTGTGGTTTGAATTTGCATTTCTCTGATGATTAGTGATGTGGAGCATCTTTTCATGTGTCTGTTGGCCATCTGAATTTCTTCTTTGGAGAACTGTCTCTTCATATCATCTGCCCATTTTTTAACTGGGTTATTTGCTTTTTGGGTGTTGAGGTGTGCAAGTTCTTCATATGCTTTGGCTCTTAACCCTTGTCGGATATGTCATTTACAAATATATTCTCCCATACTGTAGGATGCCTTTTTGTTCTGTTGATGGTATCCTTTGCTGTACAGAAACTTTTTAGTTTGATGTAGTCCCATGAGTTCATTTTTGCTTTTGTTTCCCTTGCTTGAGGAGATTCTTCCAGGAAGAAGTTGCTCATGTTTATATTCAGGAGATTTTTGCCTCTGGTGCCTTCTAAGAGTTTTATGGTTTCATGACTTACATTCAGGTCCTTGATCCATTTTGAGTTTACTTTTGTGTATGGGGTTAAACAATAATCCATTTCCATTCTCTTGCATGTAGCTATCCAGTTTTGCCAACACCAGCTGCTGAAGAGGCTGTCATTTCCCCATTGTATGTCCATGGCTTCTTTATCATATATTAATTGACCATATATGGTTGGGTTATATCAGGGCTCTCTAGTCTGTTCCATTAGTCTATAGGTCTGTTCTTGTGCGAATACCAAATTGTCTTGAGTACTGTGGCTTTGTAGTAGAGCTAGAACTTGGGGAGCATAATCCCCCCAGCTTTATTCTTCCTTCTCAGGATTGCTTTGGCTATTCGGGGTCTTTTGTAGTTCCATATGAATTTTAGAACTATTTACTCTATTGTTTTATTCTTCTCAATTTTATTTATTTCTGTTCTAATCTTTATTATGTCCCTCCTTCTACTGACTTTGGGTCTCATTTGTTCTTTTTTTTCTAGTTTCGTTGTGAGTTTAGACTGCTCATATGGGTTTGTTCTTCTTTCCTGAGGTAGGCCTATATTGCAATATACTTTCCTCTTAACACAGCCTTTGCTGTGTCCCACAGATTTTGCAGTGTTGAATTATTATTGTTATTTGTCTCCATATATTGCTTGATCTCTGTTTTTATTTGGTCATTGATCCATTGGTTATTTAGGATCATGTTGTGAAGCCTCCATGTGTTTGAGGGATTTTTCATTTTCTTTGTGTAGTTTATTTCTAGTTTCATATCTTTGTGGTCTGAGAAACTGGTTGGTACAATTTCAATCTTTTTGAAATTACCAAAGTTCTTTTTGTGGCCTAGTATATGATGTATTCTTGTAAATGTTCCATGTGCACTTGAGAAGACTGTATTCTGCTGCTTTTGGGTGTAGAGTTCTATAGATGTCTGTTAGGTCCATCTGTTCTATTCTGTTGTTCAGTGCCTCTGTCTCCTTACTTATTTTCTGTCTGGTTGATCTGTTCTTCAAAGTGAGTGGAGTGTTGAAGTCTCCTAGAATGAATGCATTGCATTCTATTTGTCCTTTTAATTCTGTTACTATTTGTTTCACATATGTAGGTGCTCCTGTGTTGGGCACATAGATATTTATAATGGTTATATCTTCTTGTTGGATTGACCCTTTTATCATTATGTAATGTCCTTCTTTGTCTCATGATTTTCTTTGTTTTGAAGTCTACTTTGTCTGATACAAGTACTGCAACTCCTGCTTTTCTCTCCCTATTAGTAGCTTGAAATATCTTTTTCCATCCCTTCACTTTTAGTCTGTATATGTCTTTGGGTTTAAAGTGAGTCTCTTGTAGGTAGCGTATAGATGGGTCTTTTTTTTTATCCATTCAGTGACTCTATGTCTTTTGATTGGTGCATTCAGTCCATTTACATTTAGGGTGATTATCAATAGGTATGTACTTATTGGCATTGCAGGCTTTAGATTCATGGTTACCAAAGGTTCACAGTTAACTTCCTTACTATCTGAGAGTCTAACTTAACTCACTTAATATGCTATTACAAACACAACCTAAAGGTTCTTTTCTTTTTTTCTTCCTCTTCCATTCTTTATATATTAGGTATCATATTCTGTACTCTTTGTCTATTGCTTGATTGACTTTGGAGATAGTTATTTAATTTTTTGCATTTGCTTATTCATTAGCTGTTCTACTTTCTTCACTGTGGTTTTATTACCTATGGTGACAGCTATTAATCCTTAGGAATACTTCTCTCTATAGCAGTCCCTCCAAAATACAAAAGCTGTAGAGATGTTTTGTGGAGGTAAATTCTCTCAGCTTTTGCTTATCTGGAATTGTTTAATCCCTCCTTCAAATTTAAATGATAATCTTGCCTGATAAAGTATTCTTGGTTCAAGGCCCTACTGCTTCATTGCATTAAATACATCATGCCACTCCCTTCTGGCCTTTAAGGTTTCCACTTAGAAGTCAGATGATAGCCTGATGGGCTTTCCTTTGTATGTGATCTTATTTCTCTCTCTGGCTGCTTCTAATAGTCATTTTAATTACTATATGTCTTGGTGTTGTCTTTCTTGTGTCCCTTGCGTTGGGAGAGCTGTGCATCTCCATAGCCTGAGAGACTATCTCCTTCCCCAGATTGGGGAAGTTTTCAGCAATTACCTCCTCAAAGACTCTTTCTATCCCTTTTTCTCTCTTCTTCTTCTTCTGGTACCCCTATAATGCAAATATTGTTCTGTTTGGATTGGTCACACAGTTCTCTAAATATTCTTTCATTCTTAGAGATGCTTTTTTCTTTCTGTACCTCAGCTTCTTTGTATTCCTCTTCTCTAGTTTCTACTTCATTTCTTGTCTCCCCCACCTTATCCAATCTTCTTTTAATACCATCCATTGTGCTCTTCAATGATTGGATCTTTGACGGGGATTCATCCTGAGTTCTTGAATGTCTTTCTGTTCCTCCATGAGCATGTTAATGATTTTTATTTTGAAATCCCTTTCAGGAAGATTCATGAGGTTGATGTCATTTAAATCTTTCTCAGGAGTGGTATTTATAATTACTCTGAACCAGATTCATTTGGCGTTTCATATTTGTATATGGCGCCCTCTAGTGCCCAGAAGCTCTACTCCCTGGAGCTGCTCAGCCCCT
>JAVSCE010019398.1:0-23132 GCA_032199065.1 Smutsia gigantea
GTTCACACTGTAACTTGTACTGACATGGAGCCCCCGATGCTTAATTGTTTTTCTTTGGAAATATTTATTTCCCTTACGTTAAAAAAAGGAAAAGTATGACTGAGGATTTAGCATATTAGAATATGGACTATACACATTAAAAAAAATCACAATGAGAATTTGGAAATATCATTTGGGATTTTTAATAGTGTATGATTTGGGGGCGGGACTAAACAACTAGGGTATTAATCAACTATACTGATTAATAACTATGCTTTAGGGTCATCATGATACTACAATACCACAAGAGTTTTACAGGTCATGCTATTAGCCTTTCAAAAATCCATTCTCATTTTTTCCTTATTATAAGAACCTTGATATTTACAGAGCAGTAGCATACCTAAGTAGAATCTGTTTTTCCAAGTTTCTAGAAAACTATCCATGTAACATTTTAGGATAATCGTTTCGGTTATTAATTTACTAAAAAGCTCCTATTTTCAAACTAAATTAACACTCATTTAAATAGGACCCATTTAGAACTTTCTTAAGTGTTTCTCTGTTGATCATATTTTTACATGTAACATTTACAATGACATGTAGGCCTGGTGATTGACATAGGAGAGAAGTTGCTGGGTAGGACTTTTGGACAAGCTATTTAAAAGACAACAGGTCCAGCTGAACTCTCTCTTTCCCTCATATGCTCTGCTCTTTGTCATTTGTCCTTTTTCTGGCTGCCGGCCTGGAGGACAGATGGGATGACCAGACGGGGAGCAGCCAAATTACAACTGTGAGGGAAATAGTCATATGCTAAAAATGGCAGAGAAGGATGGATATGCCATCCTTGAACTATTTTTCCTTGTACTTAGTATTACAGTAGGAAAATAAACCCTTGATGCTGTTAAATTAAGTTGTTGGCATATTTATTACAATGCAGTCAAAAACAATGACCAACTTACTAACAATTCTCTGCATAGTTTGTGAGAAAATAATCCAAGTTTTAAATCTATTAAACTAGTAATATATCTTAAAAGTAAATTTCTGAGATTAAAAATAAACAAAATTCTGTGTCTTTCACATCCCTTGAAGCAAGGAAAGCTTAATCACAGTAGGTTGTTTCAGTTTAAAGCAAAGTTCTAGACTGCATATGAAATACAAACTATATATAATACATATTAGAGAATTTAGTTTATGATACAAAGTTGTCGGAGAGAATGCAGAATGATAATCATTCTGCAATAGAATGAAAACTGAATTGTGATACTGGATCTTCAGTTTGGCTGCTATTTAATTTTAGGCGAGTTGTTTAAAGTTTCCAACCTTCTGTGTCCTCATCTGTAAAATGGTAATAACAGTATTTATTTTATGGAGTTATTATCATGATTAATGACCTTAATTTGCTAATGAATGCTCAGTAACTGATGTATGGTAATTATTTTTTTCCTATATATGATTTCAGGTATTGTTAAAGAGAATATTTGCTAGAGAGCCCAGGTTTGTCCTGGCCATGGGGGATTAATTTGATTTTTGAAACCCTTTTAGCAACGTGATAATTCTTCAAGGTAGAAGATTCTTAGTTTTTCAACAGAGAATATTATAATCTATACTGAGTATGTACTACAAAAGAGTGGTAACTAAAACATGGAGTATGTTTCACCTAGAGAAGTATTAACTCTAGAGCAATGTAGAGAAGGGAAATTATCAAGGAAAAAGATAGAAGCTGTAAAGAAAACACCACTTACTTGAAAACAGAAATACTTTGCATGTTGCATATAGTCAATTGCCATTTAGAATCCATGCTTGACACCCTCCTAGAGTCTACAAGGTCTGGAAAATGAACACTACATTTCTCAGATGCTCTCATTGGGCTCTTGATGTGTATTAATAAATGCTGTTGCATGGATCCACATAAGATATAAAACATGGAAATAAAACATAATAGACGTCCTCTTACATTTATTTTTGTATACTTTGTTTGCAAGACAGTACAGATATGAGAAGGTTCTACAGCATCACTGAAGTTTCCACCTAGTTTCATAGGTGTTTAGAGGCAATTGTATTAACAGCTATAGTAATTCCATCTTTTATACTGATAAATAACAAATTTGGTGAACTTTTAAACTTGGATGTTTCCATGGTAGCTTTCTGATATCTTCTTAGTTGTGTCTCAGGTGGAAGCTCCTCTGTTGATCAGTTTAAAGTTTGGCCCAGAGTAAAAGCCTCCTTGAAACATTGCAACGAGTTTGTAAACAACACCTTTCACCTTTTTGTTTGTAAACAACACCAAACATTTTGCTGTTTAAAACACCTAGAACAGTTTGGTTCACACCACTGAGCCCTGTGGGGGATAACCTGTGAACCAGGAAGCACTTCGAAATTCAATTATTATTTTTCTGAAAAATTAAGGGCTTTCTTGCTTGTCTTTTTACACTCCTCCTGTTTATTATCACCCTCTGACCACGATCCCATTAACATTAGTTTTGTTTAAAAAAAATTAATAACGCTGTTTTTATACAGAACTGACCCTTGAGAATTTTCATATCTCTGCTCCTATACTCTTTATACCTTAGAGCAGGTTTATTCCAGGAGCACCCTGCCCTGGCCTCCCCGATGGTGGCATCTGCCACCACAGCCACGTTTCCCTCCCAGCAGAAGCACCCTGGCTTCCAGAAGCCACCAGACTTCACCCTGCAGGCTCCACTCTTGGCAGCCTGCTTGACACCGCCGGCCAGAGCCTGTGTGGGGCCGTTGCTGCCCTGGAGAGGCTGTGCTCTGCCTGGCATGGGTCAGTCGCAGGCTCCATGCTGCCTGGCTGGAGGGACACAGCACAGTGCCCAGCCTCTGTAGGCCTCCCAGAGCCCCTTCCCACCAGTCAGTGACGTGCCCTTCCTCGGCCTCCTTGGCGGAGCCCAGCAGTCCCTCTCCTGGCCCCCATACTAGTCCCACCCCCTCCCCACCACCGTGCCCAGAGCAGCAGCTTGCACCCTGCCCAGAGCGCCCCAATTCTGTAGGTTCCTAGGACTGGCACAATTACTAAGGCGTGTCTGTGTGTTCCACATTTTTAAAAATGTGCTGTAGTCACAGCTAGTGTCATGAAGGGGGCTTCTGTCATGGGTCATTTACAGAATCTCCCACTTAATCCCAGTGGGTCATTTTATGTGGCTTCGAGGTGGGTCTCAGTTTCTTTTCAGATGGAGGAGTCCGGGGAGACCCTTGCCGGGCATCCTTTCCAGAGGAAGCTCTGTGTACCCAGTGAGGTCATTCCCTGCCCTCACCGCAAGGCTCCCTCCTGGCCAAGAGCATGACGTCTCACCTGGGACAGGGGTGGGGGGCTTCCCGGGCTCACCGCCTGGCTGACCCAGCACTGTTGTCCACAGGAGGAGCAGCCGCCCTACCACCGCTCCAGGAAGGGGGGCTCTGTGGGCGGCGTGTGCTACCTGTCCGTGGGCATGGTTGTGCTGCTTATGTGCCTTGTGTTCGCCTCTGTCTACATCTACAGATACTTCTTCCTTGCCCAGGTGAGGACCAGAATCTCAGATACCGCAGACGTGGGAACTATGCCATCCCTTTGGAGCCCAGACCCTGTGCCCACGCGTCATGCTTTAAGGACTCACATTCGGTGCCTGGGGACATTAGGATTGCAAAACAAAGGTGGAGGGTGGGTTTAAGGACAGATGGCACCTCTAGCTCCTGTAAGGTGGCCTCCGCTGACAGTCACACCCCCAGTTATCTGCTTGCGCAGGCAGTCGGGGCAGCGAGCTGGGCTGAGAGAACTGATCACGGTCACAGTGACCTTGTGGTCAACCCAGATCCTGGGGAGGGAGGCGGTACCACCAATTTCTCAGAACTGAAGGCAGTTAAAATAAAGGTAGCTCGAAAGAATAGCCTAAGTGCAGTGAACGGGGAGTCTCTGGAGTGACAGAAGGCTAGGAATTGCCAGTCATTTATGCCCCGAGTGACCTCCTACCCTGAAACATTGGGCTTTAGCTTTTTCACCCGGTTTCCCATAATGGAAATTGCTGAAGAGTTTGTATTCCCCATGTCCTGGAGACCTCAGCTCCCACATGCCTGCTGACGTACCCCTTTGTTCGACTTCTCCTACTTCCCCTTTTGTGTGGCTTCCCCTTTCCTCCCCCACCAAGGCCGGCTCCCCGCGGCCTTCCCATCTCACTTTCCTGTGTGGGAGCCTGTCCTCGGCCCTCCCTGGGACTTGCTCAGGCTCCTTGTCCCCTCTGTTCCCAGCCCCCATGCACACCCGCCTGGGGTTCCTCACCTCACCCCAATTCCCAGGGAATGAAGCAGCCTCTGGCTCTGTGCCTGGGAAAGTGTGATACACATGTGATGATTCACCCCCCCTGAGAGCTTACAATGGAAGGGGGAACCCTGCCCCGCACCACAGGCCAGCAGCCCAGGCCCAGAGCTATTCAGCTTGCGGGTCAGAGGCCTCAGGTCACACTGCCTCCCTTCCCTGATGGACGGGAGTGATCAGGCCAGCTGCTCTGGGGCGGAACACAATGCTTGTCAAGGTTTCCCGTGAGGCGCCGGGTCCAGGGAAGGTGGTGAGACGCGTGAGGTGACAGAGCTAGCCATGGTGGTACCTCCAGAAGCTAACGGGGCTACCTCCAGTGTCCCCAAGATCTGCAGGGCTGCACAGCAAGGGACAACACGGATGGACGAGCATTGCCTGGAGGCAGGGAGGGTGGCACCCCACAGCTCCCCCCGGTCCGGTGCAGAGCCCCCCTGCCCACCCAAGCCTCTTACTCAGGTGTCCCTGGAGCGCTCCCTCTGTGGAGCCATCCCATTTCAGTCACTATTCATGGACTCTGAGGCCAGAAGAAACCTGAGGGTTCACTTCATCTGCAGAAGGGGAAACTGAGGCCCAAAGAGAGTGGCCACCTAGGAACTGGCAGGCCTGGCTCACCCTCCCTGACTCCCTACGTTTCTCAGTTTCTCCCTCTATGAAATGGGTCTCACAGTCCCGCCCTTCTGCTCCCCTAGGCCTTCAGGGCATGAAGTGGTTGAGTGGGTGGCAGTGGCTTTGCCCGCGTGACCGTGACCAGTCTGTCTCTCTCCCACCCCCCGCTCAGCTGGCCCGAGACAACTTCTTCCACTGCGGCGTGCTCTACGAGGACTCCCTGTCCTCCCAGGTCCACACGCGGATGGAACTGGAGGAGGACGTGAAGATCTACCTCAGTGAGAACTACGAGCGCATCAATGTGCCCGTGCCGCGGTTTGGCGGGGGCGACCCTGCAGACATCATCCACGACTTCCAGCGGGTGAGACCAGCCAGGGACTGGAGTGTGGTGCAGGCTGTCCTGGGGACCCAGAGTCCCCTCCACTAAGAGCCATGAGAAAGGAGAAGAGCGAAAGACAGGGTCCCTTCACATAGTCTCTGACTATATACTGTGTAGTAGACGCCCATGGTTTAGGCTTACCAGGGTTTTGAAGACATTGCTTTTATTATATAGGTAATGTGGTCATCACCGAATACAAACACTTCATGGCTGGTTTTCTCCTCAGCCAGCTGACAGCTGCAGACACTGGCTGTTGTGGGCGAGGCAAATGTTCCTTTCATTGAGGTATTTCCATGCTGACATTTTATTGAGACGTAGCATGCCTACCACCAAGTGTGCAGCTTAGTGGAGCTTTGCAGAGGCATACATATAAGCCGACGCCACCCAGATGAAGATCTGGAACACAGCCAGCACTCCAGATGGCTCCTTTGTGCCCCTTCCCAGTCATACCCCCACCCAGAGGTGACCATCCTCCCCACTTCTGTTGCCAGCAAGAGTTTTGAAGCCAGTGAAACACAGGCCCCCTGACTCGTTCCTCATACTTGCTTCCCAGAACTTCATAGGGCTTCTTTAGCACGAACCCTTCTCTCCATATCCTGGACATTGTTGCAGCTGAAAAACACAGAGGGCCAGGGATGGAGCATCTCCCACTGAGAATCCAGGCTGTCCACAGGTGGAGGGGCCTCGAAGGTCTGATGAAAGTGTACTGTGGGGACATTTAGCAGTTGGTGTTTTCATCTAGTAATGGAGCCTCTGACAAACCTAGGCTGGGCAGGGAGCAGGAAAAGGCAGCCCGGAACCAGGGTGCCTCACACTTAGAGTTGGTGCCTCTGCTGGCCGAGGGCCTCTCCCAGCTCTGCCCCGGCCAGGCCCTCACCTGCAGAGACTGACATGGCCCCTCCTCCTGTGCAGGGTCTCACAGCCTACCATGACATCTCCCTGGACAAGTGCTACGTCATTGAGCTCAACACCACCGTCGTGCTGCCCCCTCGCAACTTCTGGGAGCTCCTCATGAATGTGAAGGTGAGTGGGGCACCCTAGCAACCTGATGTCCCTCCCTTGCCCACCCCCCACCCCGCAGTGGAGGCCAGGCCTGGGGCAAGGGAGGTCCCTGTAGTGGGGGTTTGGGGGGCCAGGGACATTATTGTCAGGTGGGCCCAAGACCCCAGATGGGTCCTCCTTCTTCCATGTCCCTCTCCCACATCCGGGGTCAACATCTCCCCTTCTCCAACCCCCAGACCAGCTTCCTTAGCATGCATGGTGGCCATGCAGAAGCAGATGGGGCCCTGCCCCCAGGAGCGCCCACCCTGGGTGGGAGAGCAGACTTGCATACACGCATGATTCATGCCTAGCGGGCACAGGCACTTGGCACAAACAGGAAGTGCCTAGGGCCGATCTTCTTCATGAGGGGGGTGGGCATGTGTGCCTGGGGGTTTCAGGCACTGGGGGACTTGGCTCAAATAAGCAGGGAGGCAATGAGGAGCATGGACAGTGGGCAAGCAGACACCAGGGCCCGAGAGCCCTGGGGACTGATCCAGCCCTGTGGCCCCTCCCTTGGCAGAGGGGGACCTACCTCCCACAGACGTACATCATCCAGGAGGAGATGGTGGTCACAGAGCACATCAGCGACAAGGGGGCCCTGGGCTCCTTCATCTACCACCTGTGCAGTGGGAAGGACACCTACCGGCTGCGGCGCCGGGCCACCCGGAGACGTGAGTGGTCGGCTGCACCCACCCGGGCCCCTGCCCTGAGGGGCAAACCTCAGCCATCCTCTGGCAGCTCCTGGCCCGTAGCTGGAGATGAGCTATCAGAGAGCTAGACAGTAGCAGCAATAAGAGCTCATGCTCATTGAGCACGTGTGCCAGGCCATTTTATGCTCTTTATGGCCTAAAAGAGTAAGTTTTCATCGTCATCATCACGGTCGCTGTCCCTTTGAGAGAGGAAACAGGCACAGAGAAGTTAAGTGACACCTCTGAGATCAGCAGGAAGGTGGCAGAGCTGGGCAGCCTGGCTCTGGCTCCTGAGCTCTCCTCCACCACGCTGCCCCTCGGAAGAATCTGGGTGCCATCTCCTGGGCTTCCTCCTACTCTGGGGCCCAAGTCTGGTGGCCTCTGTGGCCCAGCCAGTTCTGGGCCAAGACACACGCCTCACTGGTTTCTCTGTTGCCCCCTAGGGATTAACAAGCGAGGGGCCAAGAACTGCAACGCCATCCGCCACTTCGAGAACACATTTGTGGTGGAGACGCTCATCTGCGGGGTGGTGTGAGGCCTCCTCGACTCCTGGCCCCGCCCCTGCCCTCTTTCTTTTTTTCTTCTGTCCACTCCCTGGCCCTCCTCCTTCCCCTTGCTCAGCTTGTACTTTGGACACCTTTCCATAGATGTGACGTGTCTCCCAGTTCCTTCCCAGCCCTGCCCGCCTCCCTGTACCAGAGCTGTGACCTCTCGAGGCCTGGGGGTGGAGGGAGCGCCCCAGGACGGTTCCTGTGATCACCATCTTGAAGTTGCAGTGGCAGCCCAAGGGAAGGATATATGGAGGGGCCGGGCATGTGGGGGTCCGGGGCAAGGTGGGGGTGGGGGATAGGGTGTGGAATGGGGTTCAGAAAGGTCTGCACAGTTGGGAAAATCCCAAAAGGCTTTTGCCTTGGATAGCACACTTCCTCCTGTGTCCTGATTCCCAGGTCTGGGCTGAGGAGGAGGGAATGTGCCAGAGATGCACCCACCCAGAGCACAAGGAAAGGTGGCTGCCCTGGGGAGAGCCCCAGGACCCCTGTCAGTGCCTTTAGCCCACCAGTGGGAGCCTGGAGTTTGCGGGGTGGGTCTGAGTCTGTCAAGCACAATCAGTTCTCCAAGTGGAACCATAGAAGGGAGGACCAGGGCCCCGCCACGTCCCCCAAAGGGCATCGCCTCTCAGCCTGCCCTCGGGCCAAGACACAGGCCTGTTGAGTGGGTGGGCTGGTTGCCTTCTCCAAGCTTGGAGCTGTTCTAGAAGATAACGGGGGGAGGGAGAGCCACCTGGTACTTGTACATTCTGCTGCCTCCTCGTTCTGAAATTCTTTTCCCTCTGCTTTGGGGGAATGCAGTGTTTTTTCCTTTTCCTTCTCACTTTTGCATGTTTTTACGATCATTTGATATGCTAACTGTTCTCAGCCTTGAAGAGGAGGGCTTCGACGCCTCCAGTCAGACTTGGAGATGAAACTCTTAAAATGCTTTGTATATTTTCTCAATTAGATCTCTTTTCAGAAGTGTCTGTAGAACAATAAAAATCTTTTTGACTTCTGACTTTGACTTGGGCGTGGCATGTGGAGGTGGGTACAGGGAGTGGGTGCCGGCAGGCTGGCCACGTGTATCGGGCTGCAGGCAGCGGGGGGGCCAGCAGGCCTTGGCGTGAACCAAGGACCATAGATGGTCCCTTCAATATTGCTATCGACCTCACACCACTGAGAGCAGCCAGGTAGATTCACACTTTACAGGAGAGGGAGGAGGAAAGGGTTTGGGAGCTTATGCAACTTGCCCAAGGTTGTGCTGCATTCAAGTGCCTATAAACCACTCATTCAGTTGTACACGGAGGATGACATCATTATTGCTTATTCTTAAGCACAAGGATGAAGTGTTCACACTTTCTGGGCCATTAGGAAACATCTCTGGATCTGAGCTTAGGTTGGCCTGGGGTCACATCCTGCAGAGAAGGAAGCAGGGGAGAGCTGCCCAGAGGTGGGACCTGGGTGACCATAGGTGCTACGCCCTTGGTGCCATTCACCAGCTGTGTAACCCTGTGAGGGACGTACAAGATTCAAGTGAGCACAGAACACCGTGTTCTCTGATCCAAGGCAATCTTGCAAAGATGTCAATCATTTAAATGCAGTGTAATCACAATTAAAAGGAGTAGCACCTTCCAGATAGGAAATGTAGATTCCCATCATTAAAGTGTTCTGTGTAGCAAAAGAAAAGGTCAAAGGAGGGCCTGAAAGTTGACAAACACAAGGAATTTGTTGAACATGGGTTCATTTTAATGAAACACTGGCTAGCCGTTTGGACAAAATAAACCTGGATCCTATTACCCTGTAACAAAAATAGGGCTGGATCAAAGGTTTTAAGTATGAAATGGAGCAATAGAAGTACTTAAAGAGATGATTTAAAAGAGTCTTGGAGGAGGGAAGACTTTTCTAAGCATGACACCCACCAATAATAACTTGACTGAAAAACTGGCACACACACGAAGTTTCATAAGCAGCAAACGGGAGATATTTTTCAAGCAGGGCAATCAAAGTGCTATTTTTTTTTAATATGCAAAGTTCACGTAAATCACAAAATGAACAACCCAATAGATAAATAGGCAAAGAATATGGACAGGCGGTTCACAGAAATACAAATGGATTATTGTTTATGCATGAGGTTTAATCAGAGTCACATAGAAAATACAAATCAAAACTAGGGAGATTTTTGCATGTCCAGTTAGGGGTTTTGTTTTGTTTTTACTACACATTTTATATTGTGAAGCTTTACTAAATACAAATACTGTATGTAAATCACTGGTATGAAAGTTATGAAGCGTAATGACCATATGATTCTGGACACCCACCAGCCAACTTTTAAGACTGCCAATACCTCTGAATTCCTTGCAGATGTCTCCCTTTGGTGCTGCATAACAAACCACCCCAGAGATAAAGGCCAAACACAGCAGTTGAGTATTTTTCCTGGTTTTGCAAGATACTGAGTTCGGCTCTCCCGGGCTAGCTGCTCACTCCTGCTTTGCATTCAGCTAGGAGCTGGGCTGTGCGAGCACATCCAGTATGGCCCCTCCCCTGCAAGGCCTGGCTCCCCATGGCCTCCATTCAATAGCCAGCTTCCTTACGGTTTGGCAACCAGACTCCAAGAGGGGAAGCTGAAGCTGCCGGTCCCCTGAAGACCCGGAATGCAAAGTTCCAGAACGTTACTTCGTTGCACTGTGGGTCAAAGCAAGTCCCAAAATCAGCCTAGATTTAAGTAGAGAGGAAGTAGACCGCCTCTAAACGAGGGGAGGAACATGCTCAGGGATGAGGGGAATGTTGGCTTCCATATATGGAGACACCCCCACCTCATCCCAGCCCCTATGCTCCACCCACCCCACCTCCATATTCTGTAAGGGACAGTAAAGGTACATCTATTCTTAGGTCCAAAGACAATCATGAAAATGTCAATTTTCCATATATCAGCCTATCTCTGTATAATAATTAGCCAATCCAGGCTAATTAATGATTCCTGAGTTTCTTGGGTTTGCATATGGATGAACCCCTAATGCAGTTTAGCTTGGGTTTGACTCTTTTAAAAGTAGTAAGAAAACATGTATTTGCTATGACTTGATTTTCCCCCCTCTCTCTTATATTTCTAAGATTCAGCCATGTTGATTCCTAAAATATTACTTAATTTGTACTGCTGTATGTCAGTCCAGTATGTGAATGTGCAATGCAACTAACTACTTATCACTGTAACAATGAATATTTGGGCTCTGCCCAATTTTTTACTATCACAACAGTACATGAATGAACATTTATGAGGCTTCTGGTGCCCCTGGGCAAAGGTTTCTCTATGACCTACACCTAGAAGTGGAAGCACTGGGACACAAGCATGCGCACGCTCACCCCATAAAATCCTGCCAGATTGTTTTCGATAAGGCGTTGAACTAGTTGGCGTCCCCACCTGGGCTGCTGGTGTGCTCCTACATCCTTGCCAGCGCTTACTAAACAACACTTGGGATGTTTTTGGCCAAAGGATTGAGAGTAAAATGGCATTCTGTTATGATTTTAATTTTCACTTCCAGGATTACTAGGAAAGTGGGGTAAGGTTCATATGTTTATTGGACCCTCAAATTTTCTTTTCTATAAAACGTGTATTTGTATTCTTTGGCCTATTCTTTGTTACTTCTTACTATAATAAACTACACTTCATTCTGTTCTTATTGACTTGTAGTTCTTTATATATTTTATATAATCTTTATGTGTTGTATCATTGCTGTGTGGGAATAGCTTACCCAGGTTTGTAATTTGTCTTCTCACTTTATTGTTTTTTTGGTGAGCAGAAATTATTGGTTTTGATGTAGCCAAATTTATCCACCTTTTTCTTTATGATTAGGTTTTTTTGTATCTTGTTTCAGAAATCCTTCCTATCCTTAGATTGAAGAGGTATTATCCTATACTTCTAATTTTATTAAAATTTTGTATACTATATTTTAGAATCCCCTGGAATTTATTCCCTGGTGTGGTGTGAGGTAAGGATAACCATTTGTTCTATGTTTGGTTTTTTCCCCCTTCCTCACTGAGTCGCAGTGTGTGTGTGCAGTGATCAAGTCTCCACATGCGTAAGATCTATTTTTGGACTTCCTGTTCTACCCTTGGGGTCTATCCTTTGGGCCATAACCACACTTACTGTAAGTCTGGATATCTGATACTGCAGATCTCCTACCTTAATTTTCTCCAGAGGTGCTGTGTCTATTCTTGGCCCTTTGTTTTCATATGTATATGTACTTTAGATACAATTTATTGGACTTGTATTAAATCTTTAGATCTACTTGGGGAGAATTGAAATTCTTATGATACTGAGTGTCCTGATCCATTAACATGGTATTTAAAAAATTTTTTGGATCTTAACTATCTTCCAATACAATTGTGTACTTTTCTCAGAGGCCTTGAAAATCTTTCATTAGATTGATATTCCTAAGTCTCTTATATCTGTTGTTATTATAATTCTTTGTTACTACTGTATAGAAATGTAATTTATGTTTGGGTATTGATCCATCACGTTTTCCAAGCTGTCTTTCTTGTTCTAAGAGGTTATCTGAGAATTCTTTTGTGTTTTCTATATAAGTATTTGTATTGATTATGAATAGACTTTTTTTTTCTGTTCAAATAATTATAACTTTTATTTCTTTTTCTTGTCCTACCTCACTGACTAGGAGCTCTGGTACCATGGTGATGAGCACAAATTTTGTTTTATGCTTGAGATTAAAGGGAATTCACTTTGAGTATAGTTTTAGCTCTAGATATTGAGAGAATCTTCTTTTTAAGGTTAATTGAAGAAGTTGTCTTCAACTCCTAGCTTTCATTTTTAATCAAGGACGCATGTTGAATTCTTTCACCAAATGTTTTTTCTGCACCTCTTGATATGATCACAATATGATTCTCCTTTAATTTGGTAATGTGCTGCAGAACATTGATAACTAATTTGGTCATGATGTATAATTTTGTTTCTGCATTATTGGATTCTGTTTGCTAATATTTCTTTCAGGAGTTTCAGATGTATGTTTATTATAGTAAGACTGCCCTGTAATTTTCCTTTCTCACTTTCTCCTTGTCGGGATGTATATTAAAGTTTTACTGGTCTCATGTGAGTTGAGGAGATTCATTTTGTGGTTATGCTTTAAATTTAATAATACCCAGTTTCCTCAAAAGTGTACAAGCCCTCTTATGTTAATAATGGCAGCATTTTAGTTTGACAAGAATCAAATTTTAAAATTTCAAAGTTTAAAATGTAATGTATTTGACCCAGCAGTTTCACTGCTAGGAATTCATCCTATGATATACTCAAACAAGTCTATAAAAATATTTATTATTATAATAGCAAGAAACTAAAAACGAAACTCCCTCCACTGGGGACTCAGTTTTTAAAAAGTTCAGTATTTTGTTGCCATTACAAAGAATGAGGTGGATCTATTTATGCTGATGCATAAAGTTCTCCACGACCTATAATTAGGATAAAGCAGGTGGCAGAACAGGAATATATATCCTATTAGTGAATTTTTAAAAGATAGCTCTGCAGATGTGCATGTGCTGTTTCTGGAAGGCTACTCAAAGTCATGCCCCACCAGTTACCACTGGGGAGCCAGGGGTGAGATAGGAGGCTAAGACTTTGTATCCTTCCATGTTGTGAAGATGTATTTTTCTTATAATTTAAGTGTGTGTATGTCACACTCGTGGGATGGAGGAGGGCCTGCTGGCTGAGGAGATATCCTTATTGTCAGATAACTTCATACTGTTTTACCCATTTTTCTCCCTGTCCGTTGAGGTCTGTCACCATCCTAGTAAGGAAGCTCTGTATTAGGCCCAGGTTTGGACTGAAGACTAGAGCAGTTGGAAATGTTAAGTTGACATAAATAGGAAGCTCTGTAACCTCATGCAAGTGTTGCTATGGAAACCAGAGCCTGGGCGGTCTCCATGGAAACTGTTCTCAGCCTGCCTGAAGGAGTTACCACCCACTGGTATTGGTGTCTTACTTATCAGGGCCTCAGAGCTTCAATAAATGCCCAGAGAGGGAATGATGGACTGGCCTGCCCACCCCAGGGAGGCCTGGGGCTTCTGAGTTCCCCCAGCCACCTGCTGGAGAGGGATAACGAGCCCGTCCCAATGGGAAGCATCCTTGTGGGGAGCCATAGCACATATGAAGCAGTGTATGCAGTGTATGTATGCCCTGTACCCTGTGAAAAGCGGAGACCCGTGTCAGGAGGTCCAGGGGTCTGGACTCTGCCACAGACCACTGGTGGGGCTGTACGGCTGTGGAGGACTAACTTTGCCTCTGGGTTCCAACCTGCCCCTCTACAAAACACAGTTTGGACTGTCGTTCTGAAGGTCTTTTCCAGCTTTAAGAACATGGTTTGCATGTGGTCTGGCAGCATGGGGCTCAGAGGAGGGAGAGACCCAACAGTGACCAGCGCAAGCTTCCTGGGGATTCATCTAAGCTTTGAAGATGGTGAGGACGACTGATAGGGGGTGGAGAAAATGCAACAGGGAAGAGAAGTCTGTCTCCCGTGGCCAGCAGACACAGGTGTGGTGCATTAGCGCCTATGGCCCTCCTGGAGTCCCTTGAGGGAGGTGGGGGCCGGAAGGGAGGTTTGGCGTCCAGGGCGGGGTCCAGAGATGGGCAGTGCTGTCCCACGAGGGTGGGCCCAAAGCATCAGTGGCTGCCCACCACTGGCAGCTACTCGTCCTTGCTGCGTACCATCCACACTGCAGCAGCCGACAGCAGGCGAAGGTCCCAGGGCCGGCCTCCCACCTGTGAGAGGGAGGCCGGCCACTGGATGCTGACAAGTCCTGCCTGGCCCCGCAGGATCGAGAGCTCTGTGCCAAGCAGAGGACTGATGAGAGGGGAAGAGGGGGTGTCAGTGACAATGGGGGGCATGGAGGGAGGCCCCAAACTTTGACCTGGTCCTTTCCCAACACTGAGCAGGGACCCACTATGTTCAAGTGTATGCCAGGGGCTTTCATTGATTTATTTTTTTCATATCTTGCATTATCTCTGGGTTGAGAATGAATTTCATAGCTAAAAACTGAGACATGAAAAACACAACTTTATTTTTTACAATAATTTATTTTGCATAGTAATCTAGTTTTCGAATACCCATTTAGTCTGGTGACAGCAAGTGTGATCTTGGTCATTTGGGGGTAAACTCAGCCATTACTTCAGTTTCAAGCTCCACCAATTAAGGGCTCACTCACCCTTTTAGGAGACGGCCATTTCTGTGCCACCTGTGCCCAGGCCCAGCATCTGAATGCTGGGCGACAGTGGCTGCTTCCTCTTATAATCGCTAGAAACATGGGATGCAGGACAGCGAACCACTCCCCAGGGTGCCATGGGCGGAGGGAGGCGGCAGCATCCCCTCTGCGGTCCCATAGCCTCCTTTTCTCTTCAACACTTCACAGTTGCTGAAGCTGTTTCTCCAGCCGACCAGTGATTCTCTGAGCCACTCTGTGTCTTGTCAAAAAATCCTTTTCTGGGCCAAATTAGCCATATTCTTCCTGTTGCTTGCTTACCAGTTTTACTGAGCCAGAGAGCTTTGTGGGACACAATCAAAGCACAACTTCATTCTTTCTTGGCCACTTCCTCTTCAAACCTGCTTGGTGAGTTTGGTTTTCCCCACAGCTTGGATGAACAAAGTAGGGGAATCTAAGTTCCTTCCCTTTTGAGGTCAATCCAAAATAAAAACTCACTGGGTCACTTTAGCTCCAAAAATCTGATTTCAGTAATTAGAATGTCTACTCATGAAAAATAGCAGAGGTTCCAAAGGTCATTTGCAGCTGAACTGCTCCCCTCCACCCTGAGCCCGCACCACCGCAGGCAGAGGAGAGCTTGGCCAGACTCCTCTCCACGCCCTACCTGGTGCCTCCGCCCCCTTCCCCTCACCAGGCTACTTGGTGATTGGGTGAGGGTTGGTACCAGACAGGAGGGGCAGGAAAGGTTACCTGTCACCTGCCGGGAGTGACCTGGCACCACTGGCTATGATACCCCCTCCCCCGGCATGGCTAGCAGGTGAATGTTCCACCAGCTTGGCTTCGTGGGCTGGATCCAGCAGCTCCAGAAGCATGGGCCCTTCCTGGCACAGCCATCTCTCCTCGCTCTGTGCACCAAGCTCCAGCCACACCCTGTCACCACTAGCTTCCTCCAGGGCTTGTCATGAATCGGGTCCTCAGAGTCTCCTCCCCAACTTCAAGGGGCACCTATCAAGCCCTCCAGCAGTCTCATGGAGGCCACTCATAGCAGGCAAAAAGCAGAGGCATGGTTCGTGGGACTCTGTTCTCTCCTTAGAAACGTTCTGCCCACTTAGCGAGCCAGAGCTGGGGGTGGGCAAGAGTTGCAGGATTGGTTTGGGGCCATGTCCTTTGCAAGTCCTTTATTCTGGAATGTGTGGCTAGGGGCTGCGGTCCCTCTCTTTTCTCGGATCCCCAAGGGGTGCTAACAGATCGCCTCCTTGGCGCTCTCCTGACGGGGGCAGGAGGACCCAGGCCGTCCTCTGCGACCTTACCTCTCCTTTATGACTTCTTTTTTTTCTCAGCTTGTGGGATCTTTATCTACACTTGGAGGGGAAATGTGGGGAAAGCAGATGGGTGAAAAGCCTCATTAGGTCTCCCTAAGCTTGGGCCTCAAGTCTCCCCCAGGAGCAGAGCAGGCAGCTGAGGAGGTGCTGGAGCAGCCCGTCGGGGCCTCCGGTGGGTGGGGAGCTCAAGGAGGTGTGAGGAGGAACGTTCTGATGCTCCAGGGCTCCCGGAAACTGAGAACACCCAACCTGCATCCTGGACACGCAGGAAGTTTGCCCAGCCTCATCTCGGGGCCAAGGGCCAGCACCCCGGATGACGCCCTCCACATCTGTGGTGCCAGTTCAGCCCCGGGACACGGCCATAAGAGAGTGGACTCTGGGTGACCAGACCTGGCTTTAACCGTTTCCGTCACTTCCTGGCTGCGTGATGCTGTGGTTATCTGTTCCGCTGAAGAAGCACCGCCAAAACTTGGGGCTGGAAATAGCAGGTGTTTGCTCAGTATTTTGCAATTTGGGCAGGCTCAGTGGAGACGGCTTGTCTTCACCCTGGGCGCCATCAGCTGGGTTGTCTTTACGGGGGCAAGGAGATCTACTGCCAAGAGAGCCTCACATCAGAGCGTGGTTGGGCCTCAGGGCTCTTCCAAACAGGCCTCTTCAGGTGACTCGCTGGGCTTCTGCACACCACTGGGGCTGGGTTCCGAAAGGGCGGAGGCAGAAGCTGCCGAGCCTTTTTAATGCCTGAGCTTGGAGGCCCCAGCACATAATTTCCTCCACATCCTGTTGGTCAAAGCAGTTCTGGACCCAACTCAGACTCAAAAAGAGGGACATAAACTCTACCTCTTGAGTGGTGAAGTGGCACATATGTGCAGGGAGGGAGCCACCTCTGGGTGCTAGCTAGCACAGTGAACTTGAGCAAGCTCTTTAATTCCTCCAAGTCTCAGTTTCCCCTTCTGTAAACTGGGGATAACAATATCTGTCTCACTTGGTTGATGATAGGATTGAATAAGCTCTCAGCTGACCTCACAACAGTTGGAAAAATATATAAGTATCGCCCACGGCTCAGAGGAATCCAATATTAGTGTTAGACGATCCTGAACCCACCCAGTGTCCAGAAGATGAGGAAACTTTTCCCACGGTTAGACCTTTCGGCGTCTGCCTCTGACATCTCCTCACTGGCCCCTCAGCCTGTGTCTAGTGTCCTCACTTGAGACTCCCAGCCTTTCCTTCCCTCCTCCCTGGAGATGCAGCAAAGCACCCAAGGGTCTGGACTTTTCTCCTACAGGGTCCTTCCCAGGCCCCACGGAGGGGGTCTTAGGCCCTCAGTTTCCCCAGGTTGGGACACATCCCCCCAGCCTGTGGAATAATGCTGCAATGGGGAACATCCTGTGGGGGGGGGTACAGCTGACCCATCCTGGGGGTGAGGGGCCTAGTCCTCTGGATTCAGGCAATTAGAAGCAGTTGGCAGCAATAGCATTTTTTCTTTCCATTTCAAAAGTGATGGAAAGACCTGATTCTCTAGATATTCAGAAATGCCCCAGTTTGCAGAGAGGAGATATGGTGGGGTGGGCAGAGCATGCCTGGGCTCTGTGATCACAGGACCTGCAATATGGAGGTGGAGGGAGTGAGGTGCACCCTGTTTCAGGAACTCCCCCTTCTCCCAGGGTCACAGGGCACTGTAGCCCCTGAGCACCCCAGACTCACCCACCTCGCAGGCCTGCAACATGGATGCAGCCCCAGGACCACCCAAGTCATTTCTACTCCAGGTGAACCCCTCAGCAGAGCTGTCCACAGGGCCTGCCCAGCTGGCTCCAGAGACCCCCAGTGGGGCCTCAGCTCCCCGTCTGGCCCACGGTTACCCAGGAGACTGCTGTCACCAAGGCTCCTGGCCAGGCTTTGCTGAGCAGAGACTGTGCCACCGAGACCAAGAAAGATTCCCATTGGATCTTCTCCCACTCTGCCTTTGTGCTGCTGCCTGTAGTTGCTGATAATAGAACTTGCATTTACCAGAAGTGGGCCAAACTCTGGGTGAAATGCACAGTAGTTCGGTGACTTGCACCAAGTCCCAGGGTGTCAGTGGCCTGCCTCAGGCGGTGCAGAGCCCAGGGAATTAGATTCCCTGGCTCAGGAGTGCTGTCTCTGACTAGTTCGGTAAGGCAGCCGTCCTACCAGCCCTAGCCAGGGCAGGCGGGAGCCAGCACGCCTGGTGTCCTTGGGAGGCCGGGAGCCCCGGAGCCCCGGAGCCCCGAGGAAACCCCATCAGCACCTCCACCCCCGCCCCTGCCCAGAGGGTGTCATCACAGCCTTCCTTGCCATGAGGAGAATCTCTGTGCGCGTGATTCCGCTCACTCCAGCCGCACACTGGGGTGGAACCAAACAGGTAATGAGTGAGGAAGTGAAGCCAGTCAGTCATTCAGCAAATGGTTTTGAGCCCTACTGTGTGCTAGGCTCTGTCCAGGAAATGCGGACAGAGATGAGCAAGACGTAAGTCCTGCCTTCTAGGAGCTCAGTGACGCGAGAGCCAGCCTCCCAGCCTGAGTAGACCTGATAGCTAGATCAGACAAAGCACAGGCTTTTGCAGCATGGCTCAGAGCCCATGGCATGGCAGGCCCTGGGCCCGGGATGGTGAACAAGACACAAACCCTGCCCTCCCAGAGCTCACTGTCTAGCGGGGGAGAACAAATCAGAAATTATCGGACAGTATACTAAGTGTTGCGATGGGGAGGTCCAAGGCACCATGGGGGAGCAGGTGTCCAGGGGTGCTATGTGTTGGATTCACGTTAAATGTCATCTTGTATCATCAAGGCCAAATGTTTCATAGTTTTGTGATGTCCCTATGTCATTCTTTTAACTTTCCTTTTTGACCTTGGCCAAGTTCCCATCAGACTATGGAAGCCTCGATCCTTCTTGGGCGGGTAGATGGTGACTGAGCCCCACAAACAGCCACCAAGGCCCATCATCTCCCTCACCTGGTCTCAAGGCCAAGAGATGGAACCCAGCACACTGGGTTCCATTAATCACTTTCTGGCTTCTGCAGAGAGCAGGGCTGGGGTTCAGGACATGGCAAGATGAGCAGACTCCTGCACCACGGACACTTGAGACCAAATCCTTCCTCCCCCCTTCAGCTATGGGCTGGGGCTGGGTGGACCCTGGTTCTTTTGGGATGTTCCACCACCCATCTGCTTGCCACCATTCCAGGTCCTCCGGCAAAATTTCAAACCTAACTGTTTAACTTTGGCCTCCCCAGCTGCCATACCCACATGCTCTGTTCTCTACTACACACAAGAAGACAAAGGTCTAGAGTTTGTCTTCTTTCGGCTAAATTAATATTTGCCAAGCAACCTTTTAAGACCTCTCCGGATTCCACAGAGAGGAGCTTATTCTGCCTTTTCTTTTATTTGGAGGCAAGGACTGTCCCCTGGTTCTCACTACCCTCTGCTGACCTACCCTCAACCTAGTGACTACTCCAGCCTGGTTATCTCTTTGGGCAAACACTGGGCAGCTCTGGTCTCAGCTTCAGAAGACCAGATGGCCTGGAGGAGGGCAGTGGTCACTCTGATTTCATCTCACTCCACACTGTGCCACTTTGAACCATCTCACTCATCTTTGGGCCATTGGCCACCAGTCCCAGGCGCTGCTGAAACCACCACCTCTGTGTGGACTTGGACCAGCTTCGCCCACGCACAGCCCAGCAGCCTCTGGTCTCGGGTCTAGGCTGTGCACTGCTGCCTTTGGGGTTTCCCTGGACTTCAGAGAGTGAGAACCTGCAGCCCCCATGCGCAACCAGCAAGTCTGGGCAATTAACACCCTACAGGCGAGCCAACGTGGGATGAGAGCCTGTGGACAAATTCTTCTCATCTTCTCCTTTGAAGGACTGTGCGGAGGAACAGGTAGTCACACAGCTTCTCAGGATGGTCCTGAGAGGCTGAGCAGCTGGTTCCGCGTGTTGCCAAGCCGTGGCCAGCTCCAGAGCCACTCTGGGCCTGGCTCCGCGTTCTTACCCATTGCACGTCCCCTTCCCTCTCTCCTGCTCCCTGGGGTCATGCTCCCTGACAAAGGAGCAACCCTTGAGCCTTTACGTCCTGCTCTGCTTTTCGAGGAACCCAAACGAAGCCACCTTGATTTCCTTTCTAGGACTCCACAGGCTGCTCCTGGTGCTGCCCTGGGCAGCCCACTGACCCCTCTGAGATGGGCACATGACCCACTGGCTGGTCAGGACCTCATGCCCCTGACCACAGAAACTGGCTCAGGATTGGCCGTGACCCATTTCCTTCCTTGGTATTGACCTTGGATAACAGGGGCCTCAAACCCCAGTAAAGTGACCCTTTCCCTTCTCCTCTTCCAGTGACAGATTCCTCCTTGTTCAGTCCAACGCACCTGGACTCCAGTTCCCAGGAAACCTTTCCTCATTGACTGGGCCTAGCAAGATCTCAGCTGCTTCACTTGGGAATGTCCAGAAGCCCCATCGCAATCGGGCACTGCCTTGTCTCTTACCTGGTCTCTCGAATCTGTTTCTGTTAGAGAGGCTTCTGTGCATGTGCCTGGTTTGCTGGGCGTTTGGTCCCACACAGCAAACCCTGGTGGGTTAATTAGCCAAAATGCAGCAGGCAGATGCTTCTACACAGAAAGAGGCCAGGCTCTTCAACATAAGGTGGCCAGATCGTCTGGGCTTGCCCAAGACCTGCCCGGTTGTTTGCATTGATCGATCCACGTCCTGGGAAACCCAGAGCCCTGGGCAAGCTGGCACCATCGGTCACCCTGTCCACTGGGTGGGAATGTGAGGAGGCTGCCGCCTAGGTGAAGCTCATTCTAAAGTGAGGGGCACAGACTGCCCAGATTCAGCCCAGAAACAATGCACTCACTCATTTAACACAATGTACTGAGCTCCCGCTATGTGTCAGGCACTCTGCTAGGTTTTGGGTACCCAGGTATGAGCAAGAACTCATAGCTCAGAGCAGAGATCAAGAAACTTTTTCTGGGAAGGACCAGGTCAGAAATATTTGTGGGTTTGCAGACCCTCCAGTCTTTGTCATTACTACCCAGCTCTGATATTGTAGCTTGAACACAGCCACAGACAGTATAGTCACAGCCACACAAGGCACACAGAAGGCAGCCACACAGACAGGAAGAGACTGTGTTCCATTAAGACTCTATAGGTGATGGCCACAGCCTTAGAGGTAGAAACAGACCCCCAAGCCACAGACCGCCTGTGAGGCCCCTGCTGAAGGCAGTGACTTGAGCTAGCTCTGTAAGCGGCCATGACCTGCACTGCATGGCTCCATAGTACACTGGACCGGCTCTGAGCATTTGATCCACGAACAGCCCACCCTTGGGCTGCCAGCAATTGATGTAGGTGGACTGGCCAGCACAGACAGTGGCCATCGGCTAGAGCCTTGGAGGCAGAAGACAGGCTTCTGAAAGCCCGGACGGGGAAAGAAGAATCAGTAGACCCTCTGGGACCAAGCGCGGAGCCACGGTCCAGGCCCAGGAGGCCCAGCCCGGGAGGTGTTTCTGTGGGCCTGTCCGGGCAGCCTGGCAGAGGAGCTCAGACTCCTGCTCTCTTTATTTCCGTGTACATCCTCACAATGAACCAGCTTTTTTCCTCTGTCTCTCCCTTCTTTCCTTCCTTCCTTGCTTAACAATTAGCCATTTTTAGTAAATGTATAAAGCTGTATAACTACCATCATCATCCAGTCTCTGTAATAAATGGGTTTTTCTTGAAGGGATCTGAGTGAGTTCCTTACACCTGAAAGACCCTGGACACGGCAGTTCTGTGGGAGAAGCCAGACGCCACAGGGACATGCGGGAAGGGCCTTGTCGTGGTCTGGGGTCGGGAAGGCTTCCAGAGAGAGGTGTGTCCAAGCCGAGACCCGAGGACAGACTGTCCAGGAGATGTGGGGGAGGAGGAGTCCCACCACCTTTTGGACCTTCAGGTGGCAGCTGCCAGGTGCCCAGCTCCGGACTAGGTGGCCCCTGCAGCAGTCATGCTGGAGACTGGACGCCCCGCGAGACGCTGCTCCCGAGCTCCAAGCAGACCCAGAGCACCCTCCTATGGAGACCACCCTGACCTCCAGGGACAGGGCCCTCCCGGGGGTCCCCAGGCACACTGCAGGCCCCCGCCTCCTCCACCCACGGGAGGGAGGATCTGTCCCCACCCCCACCCCCGGGGTAATGGCAACCGGGCTGCCGGCTCCACCTCAGAGCACTTTCATCCAAGAAAGGACCCCAGCCCAGTGTTCCCACAAAATTAAGGTGAGATTATCAAAAAGGCTTACCTCTGTAGTTCTGAGGCTGGTGGGCAGGGTCTGTCCATACCATACCCCCTTCCTGAGCCCCCTCAGAGAGAGAACCTCCAAGTCCCTCCTGCCCCCAAAGCCCCCTCTGCCCTCTCTGCACAACTAGCCTTCCACAGTCTGGAGCAGGACACCTCATCTCCCTAACAGGAGGGCTTGCTGCCTGCAGGAGAAAGCACTGGCCAGCTGGGGCTAATCCAGGGAAAGAAGGGACAGCTCGAAGCTGCAGGTGGGTCGCTGAAGGTCCTGCCTCCAGGTGAGTACAGCCACCTCGGGCCTCCTTGCGCCTCCCTGCTGGAGGGAGAGCTGATGGCAGCTCAGTGCTGAGTGCCTGGCCTTGGGCCCTCGGATCACTCAGCTGTGGCAGGGAACCAGGGCATTAGTCCAGACGCTGCCTCAGGGTGAACGCTCCCTTGGTGTGCTTCCAGGAGAAGATCTGGAAGTGCTTTATCTACCCAGACCCAGGTTTCTCCAGGAACGGGGGGCATAGGCCATATATGCCCAAGCATAAGGCAGCTCTTGAGTATGAGGCAACCTCCACTTGGCCATTAAGAAGATACACACTTAAAAGAGATTCTTTTTCCAAATGAGATCCAACTTGAATGTACAGAACATTAGGGGTGTGCATGCCACTGTTTAAATGTCTCATGCATTCATCTGAAGGACCTATTTTAATCCCACAGAGGGTAACTAGCACACGAATGTGGAAATATTGCCCCTTTCCACGTTCACATTTCATGAAACATTTTATCTCAACTTTTCACCAGCACCTAGGGTGTCTGGGTCTTCATCA
>JAVSCE010019399.1:0-63316 GCA_032199065.1 Smutsia gigantea
TTTTTCCAATTTCAGTAATTGCGTCTTTAGACTATTCATTGGGGAATGTTCTTCCTTCTTTAAATAGGCCTGGATTGCAATATACTTTCCTCTTAGAACTGCCTTTGCTGCATCCCACAGAAGTTGTGGCTTTGTGTTGTTGTTTTCATTAGTCTCCATATATTCTTTGATTTATGTTTTGATTTGGTTGTTAACCCATTGATTAATTAGGAGAGTGTTGTTAATTCTCCATGTATTTGTGAGCCTTTTTGATTTGATTCTAAAATTTATTTCTTGTTTTGTACCTTGGTGATCTGAGAAGTTGGTTGGTAGGATTTCAATATTTTTGAAATTACTGAGGTTCTTTTTGTGGCCTAGTACGTGGTCTATTCTGGAAAATGTTCCATGTGCACTTGAGAAGAATGTGTAACCTGTTGCTTGGGTGTAGAGTTCTGTAGATGTCTGGTAGGTCCATCTGTTCTAGTGTGTTGTTCAATTACTCTGTGTCTTTACTTATTTTCTGTCTGGTTGATCTGTCCTCTGGAGTGGTGGTGTGTTGAAGTCTCCTAAGATGAATGCATTGCTGTCTATTATTTCCTCCTTTAATTCTGTTAGTATTTGTCTCACATATGCTGGCGCTCCTGTGTTGGGTGCATATATATTTATAATGGTTATATCTTCTTGTTGGACTGACCCCTTTATCATTTATGTAATGTCCTTCTTTATCTTTTGCTACTTTCTTCGTTTTGGAAGTCTATTTGTCTGATACAAGGTACTGCAACACCTGCTTTTTTTCTCTTTGTTGTTTGCATGAAATATCTTTTTCCATCCTTCACTTTTAGTCTGTGTATATCTTTGGATTTGAGGTGAGTTTCTTGTAGGCAGCATATAGATGGGTCTTGCTTTTTTATCCATTCTGTTACTCTGTGTCTTTTGATTGGTGCATTCAGTCCATTTACATTTTAGGGTGATTATTGATAGATATGTACTTATTGCCATTGCTGGCTTTAGATTCGTGGTTACCAAAGGTTCAAGGGTTGCTTCTTTACTATCTAACAATCTAACTTAACTTTCTTGTTAAGTTATTGTAAACATAGTCTGATGTTTCTTTCTTTCTCTCCCTTCTTATTCCTCCTCCTCCATTCTTTCTGTAATAGGTGTTTTATTCTTTGCCTTTAGTTGGTATTTGGATGGTCTGCTTTGTTTGCTATGATTTTTTTTTTCTCTGGTGACATCTTTAGCCTTAGGTGTGCTTCCATCTAGAGCAGTCCATTTAAGATATCCTGTAGTGGTGGTTTATGAGAGGCAAACTCTCTCAACTTTCGTTTGTCTGGAAATTGTTTAATCCCTCCATCATATTCAAATGATAATCGTGCTGGATACAATATTCTTGGTTCGAGGCCTTCTGTTTCATTACGTTAAATATATCATGCCATTCTCTTCTGGCCTGTAAGGTTTCTGTTGAGAAGTCTGATGATAGTCTGATGGGTTTTCCTTTGTAGGTGATCTTTTTTCTCTCTAGCTGCCTTTAATACTCTGTCTTTATCTTTGGTCTGTGCCATCTTAATTATTATGTGTCTTGGTGTTGTCTTCCTTGGGTCCCTTGTGTTGGGAGATCTATGAGCTTCGGTGGACTGCGAGACTACTTCCTTCCCCAGCGAGGGAAAGTTTTCAGCAATTATTTCTTCAAAGACACTTTCTATCCCTTTTCTCTCTCTTCTTCCTCTGGTACTCCTATAATGCGAATATTGTTCCGTTTGGATTGGTCACACAGTTCTCTTAATATTCTTTCATTCCTAGAAATCCTTTTATCTCTCTCTGCCTCAGCTGCTCTGTACTCCTGTTCTCTGTTTTCTATTCCATTAACAGTCTCTTGCATCTCATCCATTCTGCTGTTAAGCCCGTCGATCGCTTGTCTGATTTCTGTATTGTCTTTCCTCAGTTCCCTCACTTCCTCCCTCAGCTCTTGCACATTTCTCTGTAGGTCCATCAGCATGGTTATGACTTTTATTCTAAATTCTTTTTCAGGAGGCTGTGCATTTCCATCCCTTCAGACTCCCTCTCTGGGGTTGTCTGGTTGATTTTGGTCTGAACCATATTCCTCTGTCTTTTCATGGCTGTATAATTGGTCACTGATAGTTGCCACGTATGTCAGCTGGGCTCTTTAAGACTTTAAAAAGAGAAGAAAAAAAAAAAAGACAAAAAAAGAAAAAAAAGAAAAAAAGAAAAAAAGAAAGAAAAGAAAAAACAAAACAAAACAAAACAGAAACAAAAAAATGCCCACCGGACGTAGATTCTGTGGGAATGCTCTAGGTGGCGCTATTGCCCCACTATTCCACAGCTGTGACTGTGCCACTCCTCAGGGCCCTTTATCGCTCTGGCAGGGGTGGGAACGAATAGGAGGCTGTTGATCTCAGTGAGAAGTGTTAAGTATGGCTACGCTTCCTCAGTCGCCAGCTAAAGCGTCTGAAACTCCTCAGGACTCCCAGCCTGCTGGGCTGAGTGTGCTGGGGCGATCCGGCTCCTCCGCTGGGCTCCTGTCTCTTTAAGACCGCTGAAGAAAGCGCGCACTTTTTTTTTCCTTCCCGGAGCCGGCTGCAAGCACCCTGGCGCGTTCCCCGCTCAGATCCTGCCCCTCTGTCTCTCCAATCTCCGCCGCACTGCGCAATGTGGGTCAGCGCTCCCCGCGCAGATCCCCGGGGCTGGCTACTTCGCGGGGTGCACTTCCACTCCCTCCCGGCTCTGAATCCTCTCCTCCCGCCGGTGCGCTGGGGTGGGGGAGGGCTCGGGTCCCGCCGGGTCGCGGCTCCGTATCTTACCCGCCTCTTGGGTGCCGAGTCCTCTCGGGTGTAGCTGCACGCTGTGCGCTTTCCTGTGTATTCTCGTCTCTCTTTTAGGAATAGATGTATTTTCTGTGTTTTCGTAGATAAATATAGTGTTGGGAGGAGATTTCTGCCGCCCTGCTCACACCGCCATCTTCCCGGAAGTCTGAAGGAAGCTTATTTAATCTGAATTTCTATTAAAAAGATAAAGACAGACATGGTTTTTAGGGGTGATTGAAATTGTAATTTGACCTAAGGCAAAAGTCTGAAATGAATAATTTCCTGAGTTCACTTTTAGATTTCAATCCTGTGTTTTCACTTGACAAATTTATCTATTTATAGAAATTAGGTCAGTGAGACTGTGTGAGTTACAGGGAATGCAATTTCATTGCTTTCCACGCTCAACTATAGTTCATAGTAGAATCTTTCCACCGAGGGATTGGGCCATCGGCAAAGAAATGGTAGAGGAGTCAAATCAGAGCAGAATACAGAAAACTGTCTTCATGTTAAGAAGTTTGGGCATGTCATTACCTGAGATGATATTAAATTTATCCATGTGCCTCCAAATAATGGACTTTGAAGGAGTTGGATGAACAATGAGCAGAACTCCAGAGAGTGTTCTGGAGATGACTAGATTCATTAGTCTGGATTCTACCTGGAAAGTTCCAGCTGGCCAGAGTGAGTTTATGTTTCCAGTCCTTTAAGATTGGCCTCAGTGGGTGCTCCAGGGCTTATGGACAGAGGTGGTTTCTGGAAACCCAGTCCACTCTACAGAGCTCTACTTCCATTTCCCTGTTTAGATTTCTGACCTTCCAACAGACCTACAGGATCATGTTTTCGATCTCCCGACATTCAAAGCCATTGACCCCTCCTGTGTGGAAGTTTTCCAAGAGTCCTATTATTGAAAGTTTGTACCCTCTGCCTGGCTGTATTCCCTTCCCCTCTTGCAAAATTCACATTTCCTGAGATAGATCTTCACTGTAGTTCAAGACACTGATGCTTCAGTGGGCAAAGGTCATAAATTTGTAGGGGATGCATAAGGAGGGTACAGAATCTACAGCCCCAAAGAGGAGTTAAATTCATTTCCCCTTAGTAGGGAAGATATTTTTGAGCTGGAATTCTGGCACTTTTGACTTCAGCAACTCTAGGCTTCTTCCTTCTATCCTCACTTAGCTCAAGTCCAAGAAGCCCACCACTGTGAAATCAGAATCACCAAACGGCAGAATATGCCTCTTAGTTTCCCACCCTTACCCCAGTTTTGCAAATGGGTCAATAAAAATAGTGTCTTCCATGTGGGCAAGAGTGTAAATTAGTACAATGAAAACTCAAATAGAAAACAAATCCCCAGAACAGAAGCTATTTATATTTTGAATCTTTGGATTATGGAGAACAGTTAGAAGAAATTCTTAAATGTCATCTAGTTTAACTCCCTTATTTTACAGATTAGGAAATGGATGCTCTTGCAGACCCTATACTATTTATGCAGTTCTCTCTATTTATATCTTCAGGGTTTTGTTTTTGTTTTTTGTTATTCTTGCCTGATCTAGGACAAAAACGTCTTACAAAGTAAGAATGTAGGTAAATTAACCACCATCATTGAATTAGCAAAGTGGAAAGACTTAGATGAGAGTTCATGTGCCCTGAATCTTAAGTCAGTGCTCCGTGTTTTAAGCGAGGATTAAAGAAGATTAAGTCTGAGTGAGGATTAGAATCTGTGGTCCCAAGGCTCTTAGGTAAAATGTGCTTCTATGTTATTCTCTATAGTCTAATATTTTCTATCAGTCTTTATGGCAATGATTCTGAATTTCTTTGGAGGATGGAGTAATGGTCCCCATTTAAGACTCTGAAGGGTATCAAGGATCCTCTTCCAAGAAAGACGCACATACACAATTTTCACATAAATTCACATTACTCCTTAATTTGAGGACATGCTCCTAGGCTATCACCTAAATATTGTGTTCTAAATATTAATATGTCAGCTAATGTTTATTGAGCATTTGCTATGTTTCAGGCATTATTCTGAGGAGTTTCCATGTGCTACATCACTTAATTCCTGCAACATTTGTAGCAGGCTCCATTCTAATCTCCACTTTACCAAAAAAATAGGGACATTTAGAGAACACCTGTTTGTTTAACACTATTTCTTAAAGACTGACTGGTGCCAGGCATGAAGCTAGGTGCTAAGGATACAAAGGCACAATAAAAACAGGCACCTTTGTCCCTATCAAGCTTGGAATCCAGAGTAGCCAACTGTTTGCATGTTAACACAGATATGTGCCATGAAGCAAACAGACATGGCTGAGTACATCAGGCAGCAATAATAACACATCCGCGTAGCGTGTTAGAAGCTAAAGAAAGAACTCATGCCAGGACCACCAAGAAAAACAGGTGCAGGGGTCACATAATAAGGGCCTGCAGAAGAGGTGAGTGTGCTGGATCTTGTGTAGAGTTAAACCCTTCCCTAGAGGTCAACTCCAAAGGACGGATCCTGAGCTCAAACTAGGTCATCTGCTCCCAAAGTCAGCCCTGCCCCATCGTCACCACCATTCAGTTCTAACTATGATGACTCCTGGTGATACTTTATAATATCCTGGCCTGGTCGATTTCATGCCTGTGGGAAGTACACTGCCCTAAATTGCCCCAAATAGAACTTCTTGGACCTTCTGTAGTAAAGAAACAAGTTTTAGAATTTTCATTGTGTCATGCTGCGGTCTGAAACTTTTGTCCTTATTTTCAACTGGAGAAACAACCTGTCACCCCTCCTCAAAACCTTGTCCCCGACAGCTGCCCCTTTTGTGTGAACGGGCTATAAGTAGGAGCACACAAATCTTGGTAGGCATGGGTTCATGCCTAGTGATTTCCTGCCTCACTCTGAATATCGAGGGATTATGCATCCAGACTGGTGCTTTAATGTGTAAACAAATAATCTTTAAATCTATTTCTAAAAAATTACCTAAAAAAGCTTCAGCTCTCACTGTTGCCCCCACATCTGCAGAGCCCTGCCCCAAACAAGGGGGCCTTTATTTCTTCTTTCCAGAGCAACAGCTTGCTGACCCACATGATTCCCAGGCCTGGGGCTGGAACCCTGCCCAGAGTGGCAGGGGTAGGTACCCAGACACGTAGGACTTGTAGTCTGTCATCCAGCTGATGTACTTGGCGTACCAACACTGTCAAGGATGCTGCACACAAAAAACAGAAACACGGTGCTCATTTCAAAGTCTGTTAGAGTCATGGAGCAATAGAAGTAATGGTCTATAGACAGAAATGGTCGGAACTGGTAGGTTAAGAAGTCAAATTCTGAAGGCTTCTTGGAGATGTCGACCAATCTTGGGAAATAAACAAACACACTTCACACTAATGAGAATGTACTTGACAGTGTGCTTTTGAATGAGCACAGGGAGGGACTGAAATGGATGACATGTGCTCATGGTTTTTGACCCCCAGCATCCAGAACTACTGATCAGGTCAGGCTGAGAACAAGCATCTATGCATTCATGTAAAAGCTATTGGAATGCAGGGTGTTCCGAATTAGTACATTAATAACTTTCAACAACCTTCACTTCTCGACATGATGTAATTAATTTTTGAAACGGGGAAGCAAGATGGTCTATGGTCTGATGTTTTCATTTGAGAGCAAGTGGGAAGACAAAAGCAAACAGGCTTTTTGGCTATGAGAGGATGAATGACCTTCCAAGTAAGGAATTTAAACTGGAGCTTTTGACTTCAGAGGGGAATGAGGCTGGAGAACCTTTCTGTAGCAGAAATTTAAGGTGGAAAAATGGTTTTGGGTTTTATGCCCCCAGTGTCCCCTAAGCACGTGCACCCTTCCCTATTACATATACCCCTCTCACGGGTTCTGATGTCCCCGGACCACTTTTGAGCAGGAAAACATAACTGCTAACAGTTTTCTTTTTTTTTTTAAATGCAGGGCTGGCATGCCAGTGCATGCTTGAATGCTCTCACAGTTACATATAAACTTTAAAAAGAGGCCCTCTTTCCCCCAAGCCTGACTCATACTCCATGTATCACATAACCAGTGTTTGGAAAGGCTATGAAGAATGCACATGGCAATGAGACATATTCTGTCTGATTGTGGGAGTGATAAAAACAGGTGATCTAATAGGGGGTGGGAATGTACAGCTGGGCAGAGGTTGCATGTAGCCTGAGGAGGGGTCGTGAAAGACACAAGGAAAGTGTATCATGTTTCTTGACTATTCGGTAGGACATTAAGATAACAGAACCACTGTATTTTTAAAGATGGAATAGATCTTGGAAATCTGAAGTAGAGATTCAGAAGTATTAACTGCCAGCGCAAAATCATACAGCTAGGGAGAAGCCAAGGGAGCCAGCCTCCCAACACCCTCTGTGCAGCACAGACTCCATCTTGGACCACGTAACCCATCCGGGAGTCTGATCAAACCTACGGATGCTTTCTGCTGAAGAATGCAACTACAGATGATATTTCCTGTGCACTTTGAAAGGATTTATGGACTTCTTAAGTTTGTTCAGGAGCCCGGGTGTCTGATGAATTTTCTGTTATACTAGGATTATCAACTGAGCATACCAATATTGATCAGACAGATTAGGACTTAAGTTTCTCCTTTCTATTTACTAGTTGTTGTAGCACAAGCAAACATGCAATGTTTCTAAGCCTCAATTTCCTGATACATGAAATAGGCATAATAGTAGTACCTCCTTACAGGTTATCAAGAAAATGAAGTATGCTTAATGGGCTTAAGGCACTTAGGTTAACAGAAAGCCTGGCAGAGGGGGGAAGGACAAAGCCATGTGGTCACTGGTAGGGCCGTTACACCCCTCACTGTGCTCATGGCCTTCGCGGTTGGCTGTTGATGGGTTTCTTTGGACTCCAGTCTCCTGAATTTCCTCCTGGTCCTTTGCCCTTTGCTTTCTTTCAGCCTAAATCTATTTGCTTCCTGGCCCCCTGGCCACTCTTTTTTGCTTAAGGGTCTCTCCATCACACCACATGAAAGGCAGCCGGTGTTAGAATGGTTTGATAAATTTGTGGCACAGAAATTCGTTAGAAGGAAGTACTAGGAAAATAAGATTGCTTGAGAAAAGAGTATGCCTATGAAGTGCTTCCTTACTGTAGTGGAGATCAAACAGTAGGTCGAGTGGAAATATTAAGTCTGTGAGAATGGTTTTGAGCCCATATTAATATTCCATCTTCTTTTTAATAATAGCAGGGAAAAGGTTTTCTTTTTTATACAGTTAATTTTTAAAAATCTCAACTTTCAATTTGGAAAAGTTCTGTTTTTAATACCAGTTTCCTTTGGATGAGGTACTTAAATTACTTGTAGCGTCTAATGAGTTCCCCCCCTACACGGTGCCCCAATCTCTTTGAGTTTGCCTTGAGAAACAGAAAGGCAACCTCAAGAGGAGGGGGGATGTTGGAAATACTGAAGAGAGAGGAACCTGGTCACCCCACTCCTGACTCAAACTTTCCACTTTTTAGAGTGTTGGAAGCTCTCCTGGGGATTGGTGCAGGGTGAATTAGATGGAATTTTGGAAGCTGAGTCTCCAAAGACAGTTCAGTGCAAGCTTCAAAACTTCCCTTCTACCTGACAAAGGTGGATCAGTAGACGTAAGACCTCTCTTGTTGTTTTTTTTTTGTGCCAATTCAACTCCCACCCACTCACATCTGAAAGTAGGACTCCAAGGGACTTCACCACAGAAACCAGAAAGCAACCTTTAAATAGTTCCAGAACAGCAAAAGTCTGCATTCTCACTAGGTTAACTATTGAGTTTAACTTCACCCATACAAGAATTAATTGATGAGAGTCAGAAGAGAGAGTTTCTGACTTTCTGATGCTCTAAGATGAGAGATAGTCATTTACTTCGTTGTTGTCCTCTCACTACTGACTTAGTAGGAATGAAAGTGAAATGCAAGCAACAATCTCAGGAACCAAGTCTTCCTCTTGGTAGGGATAGTATGACAATTCTCCAGAGAGCTGCAGTATGATGGGGTCATAAAACGAGGCTGCTTTGCAGTGGGAGGCGACCTGTTTTAGTGGGGTAATTCTGTCATTCTCTCTGCTTTTAGATTTGGGTTCAAAGCCCTTCTTTACTACGTTCTAGCTAAGGAGGCTAGGCAAATCCCTTACTTCTCCCTTTGTAAACTTTTGTTTCTTTCTCTGTAACTGGACACATAGAGCCATTGAGTGAACTACGCCATAGGCAGCGTCTGGTATACATCTATTTCCTCAACTTGGTACAGGGAATCTCATGATTAGTGACTAACTGTCCTGGAGATGAGCACATGCCTTTCAGATTAATGACTTAATCTCCAGAGTTAGTGGAGATGGAGGTTTGGAATTGGAATGTGTGTGTGTTGGGAGGTAGTGTTTACATTCACTGAAGATAATGAACTTTTCCTCTAGCCTGTGAAAAATATGCTAGTGTCATTTATTCTCTTTTTTTCCCAGTATAAGTGTCTATAAGAATGTCTACCAAGAGTTCCCAATGACAGTGTCTACCAAGAAATCAGTTAGGCTGGTACCGTGCCAGCTTATCACCTCAGTCACCTGGGTGATCAGTTAACAGAGCCATCATCACCTTGCTACTCACTTCAGCATGATATGTGGGAAAGAGAATTGAACTGGGTGCTACAAGGAGATGCATCTATTCCATAAATGCAAATTAGTACCTACTCTGTCCCAGGTGCTAAGCTGGGCGCTATAGACACAAGGATGAGGGAATCCAACATCCCACTACTTAGTGAGTCTACTGAAGTATTTCTCAATTGGAATCCAAGGAATCTCAGAGAAGGAAAGTTCCAGAGAATATAGACACAAGGATGAGGGAATCCAACATCCCACTACTTAGTGAGTCTACTGAAGTATTTCTCAATTGGAATCCAAGGAATCTCAGAGAAGGAAAGTTCCAGAAGAACTCTATTTTTTTTTTTGCTTTTTCAATAACTTTTAATGGTCATTTTACTAGTTATAAAGTTAAAACTTTTTTCCAACTTTATTAAGAAGTAGTTGATGTATAACACTGTGTAATTTTAAAGTGTACATCATGTTGATTTGATACATTTATATATGGCACTACGATTACCACCATAGTGTTAGCTAACACTTCCATCATGTCATATAAATACCATTTCTTTTTTGTGGTGAGAACATTTAATATTTACCCTTAGCAAATTTCAAGTACGTAGTATGGTATTGTTATCTACAAATACAATGGTATGCATTAGATCTCCAGAACTTATTTATCTTCTGAAAGCTTATACTCTTTGACCAACATCTCCCCATTTCTTCTACTCACCAGGTCCGGTAACTAGCATCTACTCTCTGTTTATGCAAGTTTGATGATTCCATATATCAGTGATACCATGCACCATTTGTCTTTCTTTGGCTTATTTCACTTGGCATAATGTCCCCAAAGTCCATCTATGGCAGGATTTCCTTTGTTTTCATGGCTGAATAATATTCCATTATATATATATATATATATATATATATATATATATGTGCATGTGTGTGTGTGTGTGTATATGTGTATATATAAGTGGTATATATATATACCACTTATTTATCCATTTATCCACTGACACTTAGGTTGTTTCCATATCTTGGCTATTGTGAATAGTGCTGCAATAAATGTGAGAGGTATAAGGTGGTAACTTATTGAGGTTTTGATTTGCATTTCCTGCTGTTGAACATCTTTTCATGTACCTGTTGGCCATTGTATGTGTTTGTATGTGTACTTCAGAAAAATGTCTGCTCAGTTCTTCTGCCTGTTTTTAAACTGGATTGCTTGATTTTGCTACTCACTTATATGAGTTCTTTATATATTTTGGGTATTAACACCTTATTGGATATATGATTTGCAAATATTTTCTCCCATTCTGCAGTTGCCTGTTCATTTTGTTGATGGTTTCTTTTGCTGTACAGAAGCTTTTTAGTTTGATGTAGTCCCACTTGTTTAGCCTCTGTTGCTTATGCTTTTGGTATCATATCAAAAAAATCCCTGCCAAGACTTATGTCATGGAGATTTTTCCCTATATTTTCTTCCAGGAGTTTTATAGTTTCAGGTCTTACATTTAAGATTTTAATCCAATTTGAGTTAATTTTTGTGAGTTGTGTAAGACAGGTTTCCACTTTCATTTTTCTGTATGTGGTGATCCTGTTTCCTAGGCAAAAATTTTCTATAACAATAGCTCAGATATGAAAGATATATTCAAAGACTATGGATTAATTTTCTTAATATAATTTCTAAGAATATGCTTGCATACGAAAATCCTCAAGAAGTTTCCTTTCATTCAGGGTACATATATTATCAAAGAAAAACACTGGCATAAGGAACCTGAGTTTTGTACTCCCCGGTCTCTAACTAGGTGCTGCGTCGGCTTAGCCAAGACACTCATTTAACCTATTGGGCCTCAGGATTTTCCTCTTAAAACAAGGTGTCTTGATCAGGTGTGCTCTGAAGTCTTCCAGCTTTAGTGTTCTATGACTATGACTAGCCCTCTAACAGGACTGTAACCTAGATTTCTTTGTAATTTCTTGTTCATAGGAGAGAACATTGTGCAGACATCAGATCTGTTCTAATTCTACCTTTAGAAATGATGGACTCATTTTCTTTCTTTATGTGTTAGGCTTTCCATCTGAGACTTGAAAATGGAAACCTAAAAAAGTACTTGAAAATAAATGATAAAACATGCTTGAAAGCTTTGGAATGCAGCAGCAGTGCTGTGAAGTTGGGCCCCACAGTAACACTAAGTAAATGGACTAATTTCTCTCTATGGGTTATGCTGTGGCAATAAACAACCAAAAAGATTCACTTGTCCTACGAGTCCATGCAAGTTGGTGGGGGTCTGCTTAAGCACCAAAGCCACCAGGTTGCTGAGAGCTGTTTAGACTGATGCTCCCAAAATCACCAGGAAAGAGAGAAAGAATACGGCAAGCCACGCATTGTCTCTTAATCATCTCATTGGTTAATACAAGTCCCATGGTTATGCCTAAATTCACAAGGGGTGGAAGATAGCAAGTCTGTTTGTGACCAAAAGGAGAAGATCTTGAATATTTCTGAAATTATGATATGAGAGCTTCACACAACATCACTAGCAAGCTCATTTTTAAATTTGGAGACTAAAACCCACATTATAATTGCAGATAGGGATCATCTTAAAATGTGAAACAATGAACAAACTCAGGTTGACTTTGCATTTGACCACATAACATTTCTCAGAAGAGGGAACTTTCCTGGGGAGGGTGAAGGAAAAGGGGAGGGTATTTGGCAGCTGCGGATTGGTGGTGATGAAGAACTGGCAGGTAAGAATTCTTAGCAATGAGAATGTGCGAAAGGAACAAAGCAAAGTTAACTGACGTTCAATTTCATGGAGCATGAAAAACACAGGTAGAACTGTGATCAAAGGAAGAAGTGGTTTATGACACAACTTCTTTATTAAGGATTCTGAAGTGGAAGAATCATTTCTGCCTTAGAAATGATTGCCTTTAGAATTTATGTTTAGTTTGTGTTCAATGCAGAATAATCCTACATGGGGCATGGGGAACTAGGTTAGGAATGAAAGAAATGTGTTCAAATGGGAAGACGAAGCAAACAACAGGAAGGTCTTTAGAGAAAGTACAGTAAATATTTGAATTTCTATGTTGGGTCATTCAAATTGGTTTTGCCAGTGGCATACCTTAACATTTAGTACTCACTGAGATTGTTGCTACACAGCTCACTCTAAACCAGTAGAATAAATGAAAATTCTAAAAAAGAGGGACATTTTAATCAAAACATGTAATTAGTTGATTACCTGCTTCATAAAGGTAACGACTCTGCATTAATGAGGTATTCTATCATCAGTCTGGGTGGTAAGAGCAGCTTTCTAGTTCTTTGAATTCAGTGTTCTTAGAATGACATCATGATTTAGGATAAAATATTATTAATTCTTAAATCACCAAAACCATATATTCAGATATAAATATAAAAACATTTAAAAATGCCAAATATAACATATATATGTGTATACACATATATACCTGCTGTCAAGTGCTGGCTGGCTAAGGATGTTTGCATTTATTCACATTTTAGATTATTTTTCACTATTGTCCTTTATATAGTTGCGTCGAGAGAACTGGCTAGCATATAAGTAAAAGTAAAACCCTACAGAGGGGAAAAGACAATACATGTTGGTGCCAAAATTTTTTCAAATACAAAGGACCTGGGTAGAAAGGAGGAAAGAAAATTCCTAAGTGTTATCTGAATCTTCTGAAATGACTGTTCATGATTTGGAGGCATCAAAAATTAGACGAGAAAAACTTCATAGTTAAAAAATAATATAGTGATGTTTGCATTTCTAACATCTTGCGAATGCAGGTAGCAATGCTCTCAAATGTGAGAAAAAGCACCTCAAAAGACTTGAATCACAAGTCCATGCTTGTCATTTGCTGTCATGTGTCATTTCATAAATCACTTTCATGCTTGAGAAATACGGAATACACATACATAATATTATGCTAATAGCAATGATACTAAGTTCCTGGTCTTGCCTGCACTCATGTCTCTCTTCTCCAAGGGCTGTTATGGGATGTACAGAACTAGCAGTAATGATTGGAAAGAATGTCATCCAGCTGTTTGTTTCAGATGAATAGGCTTTACATTTCAGGTCCTGCTTCTGCCCATCCAGTCATAGGTAGCCATGCAAAACCAACCAAAATATAGTAACTAATAGTAGTTACGGTCAAGATGGCCTAATGGCATCCTGCAATGACAGGAAAACAAATTTAGGGTGAGAAATCCCTGTAATGGTAGAGGAGAACTACCTTTCAGCTGTTACTCTCCCACCTCTGCTTGCTGCCACCAACTTCTGATCTTGAGAGCTTATAATTATCTTCTGATGCCTGAAGTAGTTAAGATGCCTGAATTCTTCATAGGCCTATCTCCATGGAAAAATGTTCCAGGGTTTGATAAACCTATTGCTAGACTAATTCCTGGGATGTGGAGGAGGGTTGTCTTCTGAGAGCGTGGCATTGTCAACAAAAGGGGAGAAACACTTGGGGAGCCAGTCAGTTCCTGCTTGGTGTGTATGTGTGTGCAGTGCTCACGCCCACCCATATCAGCAAACTCAGTGAAGATGTGAAAAGAGTCAGAGTGACACTGGGTGCTGGGACTGGAAGGGCCAGGGCAGTGACTCAGGGATGGGCCTTTCTCCCCGGAGCCTCAGAGAGCCTGTGGGGTTATTGCTTGTCAAGTTCTAGGCAAGAATTCAGGTTATTATATAACTTGTTTTCAAAACACTCTTGTCCGGTGGGAACATAGCCGCTATTCATTGCCCCTCTTGCCAAGGACGTACTGTAGGGTTAGATACCCACTGTGGTGGGGCAGGCTTATCAGGCTGGCCAACCTCGTAGATCCTGTTGTGCATAAAATATTTTCTTCTCTCTCTGCTTTTATTGTTTACTTAGCAAAAGGCGCTCCACCCTCACTGCAAGTTTTGACACTCTCTGATACACTGTATGGCTAACTGTACCTTGACTTTCAATCACATTAAATCCTATTATGATCATTTTCTTATAACAAATCCTCTTTAACACCTGAAAAGCTCAGCTCTCAAGGGTATAGTGTTATGCTGTCAAAATAAAAAACAGAGGAATCCTACTGCAATTGCAGTAGCTATTGCATGTGTTTGAAAACAAGATCAACATAAGGGCCTTACACACTTTGCATTCAATTATGGTAGCAAAAGAGAAAAAGTTATTCTAAGCCATTCATATATGGCTTGACCGATAAAACAGTGGCCTTAATTCATTCAGTGATTTTAAATCAACTTGATAGCATGGCCAAATGCTTTCTTTGGAAAAGCACTTCTTTCAGGAGCAAGATCCAGAATTTCTAATCATTGCCATTATAATGATTAATGTAAGCAAAATATTCTCTACCAATACATTATTAGAACACACTGCATGGGAAGGTTTTTACTTGTTTGCTTTATTTCTTTTGATGGTTCTGGTGTAATGATTCAACCATAATTAAGTTTCAAATATTTTTAGGTAAATGGACATGATAGTTCATCTTTTCTGCCTTAATTATTTTTGGCCAACATCTCTAAGTATAGTTCAGAAGCCTGTTTTATTACTCCAGTTATTCAGGTTTAATTTCAAAAGGATTGTTGCTACTTTGGGGTAACATCATTTTGAGAAACATCCTCAAGGTCAAAAGAGAAGAGTGGACAACTGAGGAAAGCAGCAGATTTCATCAGCAGTGTCTTTTCAGTATTAGTCACCCCCATTGATTCCATAAACTGATGCTCTGAGTTCCATCATGACCAATGACAACCCTCTGTGGGATAGCTGGGGCAGGATGCCTCTCCAGTTAATCAAATCCTACCCTAGCAATCATTTTATCCCATGTATCACCAAAGAGTTATCTCTATTTTTATTATTTTCCCACTTTCTTATGAAAATGAGTAGCTTGACAATTATGTATCACTCAGAATGGTCAAATTTCCTCTTTCTTTTTGAGCCATTACCTCCAACTGGCAGGTTGTTAAAATCCTGCCCATTCTGGCCATGATTATGTGCCATGTTTTGTTCATTTTCTTGAGGAGCAAAAGTAGGATTGCTGAAGACTCTGGTCACCATATGTACAGCAACCAGTTCTTTTGCCATAATCTGGGAGAGGGAGAGTTCTCTGCTTTCATAATGCAGCTTGGGTCAGGCCCATCTTTCCACGCGAGGGTAATGTGAGCTGGAGTTGGTCGCAGAAGCTCTGGCAGCTGGCTTAACCTGTTTATATAAAGACAAAACACCGCCACTGATTAAGAGAGCCACCTCCTACTGGTTGGTTTTGGAGTGGAGCCCGGAATTTTCCATGGAGATAGCTTTTTAAAGTTAGGTCAGAATCTCAGTGAAAGATAGGGACACACAAGAAAGCCCTTGCGGGTTTCCCTGTCTTCAGAAACCCTGTTCTTCAGCAGGAGTTAGAATAGATATATTTGACCAATAAAATGTCTCTACTAGGTTTATCCCCATGAAAGGATCACTCTTCCTGGAGTGATCCTCTGGGATGAGGATTAAGTGGGTCAGTCTGAACCAAGTTTAGAATTTAGCAACTTGTATATGGCCCTGGATCTATCTGCTGGGTGGACTGGTCGGTGATAAGATCAATTTGATGTCAGGACATTTTATATGAGGGATATTTTAAAATGGTAGGGACAGTGTTGTAAATAATAAAAGACCACTGCTTCTAGGTTTAAATCAGGGCATAAGGTTAAGGGGAGCAAATGAGGGATGGGTAGGAAGCTGAGTTGGGGAATAAGGACCTGACAGAACAATTCCATAGAGGATCAGTGGAGAAGCTATAGGGCTTCAGTGGTTGCATGGATTCCACTACTCCCTCACTAACCAAATATATTTGAAGAAATAGTATTCCTGAAAAATTGAGAAAAATGCTCTGGAATCCTGATGCTGGTTTGATTTTGATTCCAGGATTTTATTTATTTCATAGGCACAGAATATTCCTTACATTTTGTGTGTGCTTAGAAATAAAGACATGTGTGGTGATGCCAAACACTGAATTAGGAGTCCTCAGTAGCTGGAATGTGTGTAACTAAAAGTGATTGGAGGATATTCCTGCCCTCCAGTCTGCAACTTCCAGAGGTTAAAAAAAAGAACATCCCACTTTTATAAAAGAAAAAAAAATCCTTTGCATAGATTATCATATAAATAAATCTTCTTAACAAGCAGTGCAGTTCTTTTTTTTTGTACAAAGCACAAAGAGTTATTGTGTGATTTATGTGAAAAGGTTATATAACTGTACTCTGTTACTTTAAATAGTATTTTTTATTTAAACTGCCAACTTCATCATCAGCGAAGAAAAAAACGCATATTTGCAAAGCACAAAGGTAATTTTCAAGGACTGTAATTAGCTCATGATAACTCTATCTTTTGTGATGGCTTTGCTGCGGAACTAGAAAAGAAATGGACTTTTTTCATTGTTAAATCTAAACTGTGGCACCTGCAGTGTGTCAGTTCAGTGAGAACCAGGGAGGGAGAAAGCTTGAAGGATTACACTTGGTCAGGGAAAAATTACAGATGGACTAAAGGGAGAGATCTTGTGATTTTTCAGTTGGCTTCATATTTTCTTTTTACAAACATGACAAAGTTCCATTTCCCCTCTTCCTGTCCCCCCACTGACCTTTTACTTTCGCAGTATTAAAAGATCTATTTAAAAACCAAACTGAATACATGATGTGGAAGATGAAAACAAAAATGAGATTATGGTAAAAGAAGGTAGGGGAGAAAAAATAAAAGTCTTTGTGTCTTCAAAATGGATAATAGGACAGAGCTCTGGCAAGAAAAAGAAAAGTAAATGCAGGAAACAATATTTGAGGAAGAGGTTGCTAATTAGTTTATTCCAGGAAAATCAGTTAGTAAGAAATATTTTATTTCCATGAAAAATTCTATGTCTGAGGGAGGTCAGAGTAGATGTGCCCACAGAGTATGTGTCTGTTTGTGTGTGTGTGTGCATGGTGTCACTAAATGTATTTCTGTGACTGACTGAGACAACACTGTGGAGGAATCTAGAATTATCAGAGGCCCAGAATTTCCCCATGCTGAAGAGTCTGTCCAGAGAAAATCTAGGAAGTTTCCTTAGGAAGACAAGTCAGTGTAGACTGGAATTCCCTGGAGGTCATAACGATACTACCTTCTGGGATTTGGAGGAAGGTTTTCTTCTGAGAAATAAACCCTATTTCAGTTGGCTGAGAGCTGGGATTCTAGAACTTGTTTTTCTCAGCAGCAGACTATAATCACATGAGCAACAGGAAAATCTATAAAGCACTTGAAGTCAAGGAATTGCAGTGTGGCAATATGAGTGCTGGGTGTGTTTTCTGTGGGACTGTGAGAACATTATCACCTGCCTGGTCACTGACCTGGTCGCCCAGGTGGCAGTTTGGCAAACACTCGGCACGAACAATAACAGCCTCTTGCAATGGACTGTGAAATATTCGGACATAGTTGTTCTCAGATGTTATTGATCTTTTTCAGTTCAAACATTAGATTTCAATTTTAATAGGAATAAAAACAACTGATATGAGACTGAAAATAAATAAATACTTTTAGAGTTCAGGCATCAAATACCCACTTCTAGCAACTGCACAGGGAGAAGGCGATTGATTTTTAGAGTGCCTTGCAACTGGCATAGAGAGCAGAGACAACAGCCGGATGTTTCAATATATTATGGACAACGATGTCAGTCAATATGCTTTGCAGTTAGAATTCAATTGTAAATCTGATTGTTGTATCTTTAAAAGTTATGTGGGAAAACGTGGAGCCCAGGATTCATTAAATTTTGTTGTCTGGGAGGGTGTCACATACCCTGCTTAACAGATCAAATAAGAGGACTGGAAGTTAATTTCCTAGCCAGGAAGGAGGAAGTCAATTAGAAACATATAGTTGAAGAGTGATCAATTTCCTTTACACTAGAACCCAAAGGAAGTGTTTTGAAATGTGTATTTAAACTAAGAAGCAGAGTACATATCAAAGAGAAAAGTTAAACTAAAAGGCAAGCTTGAGGTAGCAGCAATGGTACATACAAGAATAGGTGCAATGTTTTCTAAATCCACAAACACCCTTGCTGGCTTTAACACCTGGTGGGAAAATCTCTTCAAACAGGAGATACTTTCTCCAAGACTTAAGGCTGTCTTAGGCTTCTAGCAAAGGTTGATGAGTACTATAAATTCCTCCGTGGGCTCAAAATGAGGATCAGACTAAAATTAACCTCATTTGTAGACAGAAGGTAGCCAACATGACACTATTATCTATTTTGCTGAAAATGAAATGCTCCTCTTTAAAAGCACAGAGACAAAGAGTCTTTCAAATGAATTATTTGCACAGTTTTATGAAGGCTAGGTCACTTGGAGGGACATCTTTCCATTTCTGTCTTCTTCTATGGACAACATTTAGACCTTAAACAATTACAATTAGCCCTCTTTAAGTCTTTTTTTTTTTTAAGGTCACCTGCTCTAGAAATTCCAGCATTTTGTATTTTTAGATGCTGGGATCAGGACAAGTGCAAAATGATGGCATATCTATCTGCTTTTACAAGCAATGCTCTTTGACTTTAGCAGGGCACAACAAAATGAGCATTGAAAAAGTTGCCACATTCCATTTTTAACCTCTTTGGGTCAGAAGCACAAAGCATAAATACTATTGTATTCTTAGGAGGCGAACACTGTTAGAGTAAATCCCCTTTAGGAAGACAAGTGCTCCCTGTCATGAAATCCCTCAAGCTCCTACAAGCTTTACAATTAGGCACATTTATTTTCTCTATCTGCTGTTATTTAATTGTAACCAAAAACGTAAGGCAAAGAGCTACTTTCTGATTTGATTATTTTTTTTTCCCTGACATTCTAAATCGAGTGTTCCGTGAACAGTTTAGCTTTCTAAAGTATTTTTCTCTTTTAAGGAGAGGAAGTTTGTGCTCTGTTGGAGGACAGAACCTCCTGTCTTCTCAATTACACTCACAAATTCAGTCCAAGCCTCTTAGAATAAATCACATACGAAAGGGAAGGAGGATGGCTTGAGAGAAAGAATGGAAAAACATACTGAATTGCATAAACATTTTAACTTTCAAATGAATACAGGCAATTTCTCACTTGTGATCACCCCTTATTTATGAACAGCTGGGTATACACATAAACATCTCCCCCTTTGCCTTTTCCTCCATAATCAGGGAGGGCTAACCCCTCCAGTCCCTCATCTAAAGCCTGAGAACCATCTCTCCTCATTACATATCAGTCATTCATTTACCCATGCATTCATTCAACACATATTTGGTGAATACCTGTTGCATGCCATGCACAGTGGTGAGCAGAAACAGATCTTGGAAATAGGCCTCCTGGAGCTTACAGTCTACACTGGAGATGGAAAAAATAGCCTTTAATCAAGCAATTTCTTGAATAGATGTGAAATTACAGCTCTGATAAGTGCAGTGAGGGAAAAGTACATGATGCTACACATACAGGAAATAGGAGAAATTGACCTGATCCAGGAGTTCAAGGAAGACTTGCTGGAGGAATTGGTAAGAGTTGAAACGTGAAGGTTGAATAGAAGTTAATTCATCCCAGAAGGAAATAAAGAAACTTCTGAGGTAAGCAAGTAGTATATTTGAAGATCTGAGGTGGATTGCACATTGGAATGATAGAGGACTGGTGTGGCTGGGGACTTGAGTTCATGGACAGCCCGGAGACAATTGAGGTGGGAAAAGAGACAAATGGGTCTCGAGGTCAAATTAGGATTGTTGCCTTTATCTTAAAAGAAATGGAAAGCATTGTAAGGGTTTTATCACAGTGCTGGGTGGTGGTGAAGAAGAGGACATCATTGCAGCCTGACAGGTGGTATTAAATGCAGAAAGTATGTTCCCTTTTATTCCTCCATTACTGCTTTTCTCCCCACTACTGTACTTCTATTTCAGCATCTTCCAGGTGCCCTATTTGTGCTTCATGCACCCTGTTCATCCTACTCCTTACTCTAGAACTCCTGACACCTTATGACTCTGGGTCTCTGCTTCTCCCCTTCTTTATTTCTACTATACTGGACCTCTTGTCCACTTGTCCTAAGGCCAGAACAACCCCATCAGGAATTCAGAGTTAAGGCATGCAGGGATGGTTAGATAGGTAAGGCTTCTACTCAGGCACTCTGAAGTAGAACTTTGAATGTATTTTCCATAGAGTCAATGGTACACACAGTCTTAAGCAGTCCTAAGAGTCCACCATACCTGTGGGATGGATGACACTGGTTTTGGAAGGCAACTCTTGGAGCTTGACATCATGGGCCATTGTTTCAATGGGAAAGATAATCTGGACAAAAACTTAACAAGTAAACTCCTGAAGTGAAATGCATTTTCTCATTAGCAATGGCCTTTATACAAGGAAGGTTTTATGTAGTGGATTCCTAAGGGATATTTTCCCCACTCTCTTGTTTTTCATCCTTTGCATATTGAACTCAAACAAATGTTGGCTTAATGAAGAACCGACTAGAGAACGCTTTAGCCCAAGTGATAGTTTTTTTTTTTTTGTCCAGCACTGTCTAGGAGCTGGTTAGATCAATGACTTGAATTGCTAGTTTTGACAAAGTTGCCAGATCTGAAAAAATTTTAAAGTTCACCACTGAATGGATATTTAACTCATTGTGAAATGCCGATGTTCTTGCAGTGACTGACCAGGCATGCGCTTGTATTTGTCTTAGAGTGATGCTCCCTGACTGCATTTATCAGCTGTCATTTTCGCTAGGCTAATACTTCTTTTTCAGTGAGGGATTCTTTTTAAAGTCCCATTCTCTGTGTTCCCATATATGGGGATCAGGGAGGGATTACTTCCTGGAAGTGTTACTTATTCAACAATTATTATTGTGCACTTAACTATATAGGAAACTCTAAAGGCCCTGTGCTACCGCAGGAAAGACAGCTGTGGTCCCTGCCTGCATGGGTCATTCAATCTACAGCAGTGTAGTCGGTAGAAATTTCTCTGATAATGGAAATGTATAAGGGCTACACTGCCCCACATAGTAACCATTAACCAACCACATGTGGCTATTAAGCACTTAAAATGTGGCCAGTGTAATCCAAGATCTAAATGTTTGGTGAACTAATTGAAATTGAAGTGGTCAGATGTGGCCACTGTACTGGATAGTACATGTATGTCTAGGTGTGCAGAGAGACAGACCTAGTAAGATAAAAAGCAGGCAATGGGTGAAGTCTGGGAAAATTAACTATGTAGACATTGTAGAACTAAAGGAAGAGGTAACTGAGTTCTAGATAATTGCCATTTTAAGTAGGAGAAATATGGATGAAAGGAATGAATACAATCTAGGGAAATAAGTGAAAAAGTCTTAGAAATGTTAAAATCTACCACCAAAGATGTTTGACCATTCACCGGCTCTTCTCCAAATTTACACAGATGCACTTACCTATTGCCTTCACCTAAGAAAGGACCCTATGAGGATTTCTAATATCAAATGAGCAAGCACTTTGAGCCTTTTGGAAATCTTAAGAGACCCTTACACTATCACTGTGCTAGAAATCATTGCTTAACTGAGCTGCACAACAGGAAAGAAGTTGAGCTTTTAAGGATAAATGGGTCATGCAATGATTTAAATCACCACTGAAAAAAAATCTAGCATAAAATGTTTTGTTCTGGAAGAATATCACCCATTTTAGAAATCAGTTCAGAGGAACTCTCTGGCTAGAACAGTTTGTATCAGACAGAGTTGTTTAAAACTTGTATGTGTGTTACTGGTAGCAACAGGCTCCAGAGATGTTTTGTAGTCGAAAGTTGTCCCACCTAGCTTGCAGCTGCTAATCAAAGAAGGGATTAAGAAAAAGAAGGAAAACTTTTCCTCATATTCTGAAAAGAACAACAACAAGAGAAAACTTTCTTAGATTGGGAAGAGTTGGTAGTGAGAGGGGGCATCTAGAGAAATAGAGGGCTGCCCTAAATGTCAGAGGCCAACCTGACAACACATACATGTGTGGAAAGAGTGTGCAAGACAGAACAGAATCCTGTAGCTAATGCACAGGGGCTGGAAAGGAAATGAACACTGTGTATTTAGTTGTTCCTAGAAAGCTAATAAGGGAAAAGAGACCACATATAGATAGACAAAGAGGTGCACCTGGTTTAGGCCTAGGTGGAATCTGGATGCTAAGGAAGTGGATACGGCATGGATTTAAAAAGCAGACTAATCAAGCCTGAAGGGAAGATGTTTAGATTAAACGATGATACAGAGTTCTGAGAAAAGTACTTATGAAAAATTCAACTGTATGCTATTTCAAAGTTGTTCAAGATGCATCATAACTGAAATAATGAGATACGTATTTTAAATTTCTTTGACTTTGGCCCACTTGTGTCCATCATAGAATATCAGTGAAAAACAACACAGCATCTTCTTGCCTTCTACCACCTGTTGACAGTCTACTTCAGACACATTTCTTTGAGACATTTTTTGTTAACCTCTCTATCTGTTTCCTAATCACTAAAATAAGGGTGATGATATCTATTCCTGCCTGCTTCACAGAAGTGACAATCAAACAAGGTAGCAAGTGTAAAACACTTGGGAAACTCTAGAACATATGCAAATACAAGCAATTTCATTTATTATTTGAATGGCAAATAATTGCCCTGGAAGTTAAATCTGTACACTTAAACACAGAGAATGATTACAACAAGCATTAAGATGTGATTCACTCCCCGTACTGGCCAGGTGACAGCAAGAGGGCAAGGAGGAAGCCAGAGCATGTGTGTCCCCAGGGGTGTAAGTCTGCTCGGTAGCTGGATTCCTAAGGATTTCAGGAACTGGGCTCGTGAAAGGAAAGACTGGAATAGGAACATTAAATAAAGCCCCAATTCTTTTCTGCCCATGACAATGGGAATCTAAAATATATATACGTTTTTAATTAGGGTGCAATCTCTGGTGTGTGCATCCTAGTAGTCCCAGACACATGTACAATTTCTTGTCTGTCCACCAAGCACTCTAACCACTAAAGAAAGTGAGCTAACAAAGATTACCCCTGTTCTCTGAGTCCTAAGGTAAGTGCCTGGCTGTCCTCTGGTTATGTGACTTTGCATTATTTACTTACTCGTTCTGGGGCATGGTATTCTCCTCTTTAGAGTACAGTCCATCCAAGTTCTTGGATTTGAGGATCCCAAGATTAAGGACACAGGAAGAGCTTACTGTGAGAAGGCTTACTCAGATACATAGCTGAAACTGGGATGGATTCATCAACTCCTTTCTGGATTATTCTTCTTTCTCCTAGACATTGTAGGGGTCCATCTAGAAGACAAAGCAATGGCAGGTTCTTGAAGGAATGATGAAGCCTGCAGAGCTCTGGTGAATATCATATGTATTTAAGGCACTCTGGTCCCAGGGATCTCAAAGGAAATTTGCTTGGCTGCAGAGGAACAGACTCACATTTATTAAGTGTCAATAATGTGCAGGAACTCCACTAATCACTTTATACGTTATCATTTTGTCTAATTAACAGGGAATAGGGAGAGTTGAATAATGTCTTTGTTTCTGCAATTTGGCTATAGAGTCAACTAAAATTCTGCCGGGTGAATCCAATTTCCTACTGACTTTCACATTATATTAGATATCATCCCTATGGCTATGGCTGCTCCTGTGATCAATCTTTTCTGGAAGTTTCACTTTTTCACAGGCTCAGTCATCGTAGCAAATGTGTGTCAGTCAGTCATAACCAGGGAAGGGCTGTTGTCATCATTAGTTTGGTTCCAAATGCATATTTTTCCCTTAAGCATGTTGGAATTGAGATAGTGTCATTGTTTCCAAAGTCAAATAAAAGAAGGCCATGTTTGTTTAAGTCTTCAGATCCTAATTTCTTAATTCCGTACATTGGATCCCTACTGTTTGGTTTCCTAGGGAAGGAGGCTCAGGGCCTAGGGAAGAAACAGGGGCTGAGCAGGAGTCAGGCTGGGGCCCCGTGCTCGCGTGGCCGATGCCCGAAGCGACACAGAGGCTGTCCTCGTGGGCTTTTTCTTTGCAGAGTCACTAGAGTATTTACTTGCTTTTTTTTTTTTTTTACTATTTCAGCAGCACCCTCTATGAGGACATGTTCTCCGCATCCACAGAAGCCCTTTTCAAACATTACTGAGAAGACTGATAAGAAGAAAAAGCATCCTCTGATGGGTTCTCAGAAAGAAAGCATTCCATTTAACTACAGGGCAATGGTGCTCTGATTACCACAGGCCCAGCTGACAGTGAGGTTGCCAGGCAGCATTTGCTGTGCTGAGAGGCGTGGTGGAATGAAGCAGCCATGTGGTTTGTATTACTGGTTTTCAGCTTCTTAAGGTTTAGAGAGGAGAATGTCCCCAGCGATGATAATTCAGTTTGGAATGAATACGTCTTCAATGCAGTGTTTGGTAACTGCTGATTTGTTTTAAATCCTAAGGCCCGTAGTCACATTTTACAATGTGGACGAGACAAAGCACAGGATATGTCAAGTCCTACTATATGCAAATAACCAAATTTCTGGCCAAATCCTCTTAAAAAAAAAAAAAAAGAAAGAAAAATAAAATCTCTCCAGCATTTCCAAGCTGCTACTTGCAGCCTTTATAAAGATAGCACAGGAAAAAGAAATTAAGCCAAACAACAAGCTAAATTCTGCCTTCCATTTATTTACACCATCTTCTTTGAATTTGGTTTTTTTTTTAAACGTCTCAAGTCAGAAATTTTCACAAACCAATCAAATTGTGCATGTTTATACATATACACAAAATGCAAATGTTTTAATTTGTCATTTATTTTCTAAATTTTCTAGTTTAGAAGGAGAGAAATCTGGGATTCTTTACGCTTTGAATTCTCCTGGGTATTCTTGGAAATACTCATCTCAGAAAGATTGAATTGTTCCATTAAACTGGAACAAATGATTCAATTAATAGACAAATTTGCAAAGTTGTGTGGTTTGCTTGCACTGAGTTTATTTAGTAAAATAACTTCTAAATTAAGCCCTTCCTCAAAGAAGCATATCCACTGTTCTCTCCATGGAGGACATCAAAGTCTCCGTGGCTTTGCTTCCAGTCTCATCCCTTTTAGAAACACATTAAAAAAAATAACCTCATCTTTTTCAAAATCATTTTAGCAGAATTCAGGTGCCCTTTCGAATGCTATTGCCTTCTTATCGTTTTCAGGCTTCTGGGTAACGCATTAAGACACTGTACTCCTAGCAGCAAGACCTTCCTGTCAGAGGTTATAAAGTAGCAGAAACCAGAAAGAAGCCATAGCTGGTGCAGTCATACATTTCTGCAAAGGCTTTCAAACAAAGAAAAAAATGTAATGTGTCAGTCGTGATGCCCTGGTCTAAACAAAATGCAGTTTTGCTTAAAGAGATCCTGTCAAATACAGTCATTTGGACTCCAAAATTATGCTTCACAAAACACTAACTTAGTTTTGTCAAAACATAACCTTGGGTCTCAAAACATTGTCAGAACTTTCAAAGTTCAATAAAAGAAGGCAGCATTTGTGGTTTAAGTGGACATTGTCCTCTGTACTTATTCTACATAGCATCCATCAAGCCATCCATCTGTCTGTCTGTCTATCCAGTTATCCAACAAGCATTATTGATTAATGAAGTGCCAGGCACTGTGCTGGACCCTGGACACAAAGATAAAAAGACACATCCATATTCTTAAGGCTAGGAGTCCTAGTGCAGAAACAGATATGGACAAATTGTTATAGTCAAATAAAATGACCACTCGAATGGGCAGGCGAGCAGGCAGGAAGCAAGGGCTGTGATGTGGCATTAGTTCAGGATTAGTTCTGGGAGCTCAGCAGAAGACAGGCCATTCTTTTCAGATACTCTTTAATATTCATAGCAGACCTAGTGTCTGAGATCACCATTTTTTTTTCTCATGAGATACAAGATTGATGACACTATTACAGGGAACACACCAATAGAGAGATATGCAAATAAGGTGTTTAAACACACATTTCTCAGAAGAGGGAGATTTCATGAAGAGGGTGAATAAGAGAGGGCTATTTGCTAGCTCTTGATTGGTGGCTTATCCCCCAGTAGCTGTATCAACAAATTTTTCTTCCCTCTAAAGGAAACATAAAAGGATGTCAATGAGAGTGAGAGTGACATTATTGCATGGGTAATCTAAATCTGATCTAATTTACTTAAAAGCAAATATTTTGAAAACTCTTAGATTTAGTTACAACTTTTAGATTTCAAGTAGACTGTAACTGCTGGTTATTTCATGGCAGGTGACAGCGACTTATTTCAAAAGTTTGACAAAGACACCTTTCAGGAGTCTCCATACTCCCAAGGATAGTCAATTTTTTTCTTTTTTAATGCATCACTTTGGGAACAAACTGTAGAAAATAAATTTGAGTTAATAATTTTATTTTTGATGAGGCTAGGTGTCATCAGCCACATAAACTGTGACAAACAGAACTGCCCTCCTACTTTCCCAACATGAAGAATGAGAGAGCATGGCTGAACTTAGCATTTATTTATGGCTGGGGAAGTGCCTTCTCTGCCCCACAGCACTTTAGCAGAGCCCCAAAGGGAAATTCAGAAGGCAAGCCTGATAATCTTAGGGCAATTCTTGTAAAGGCCTTTGAGTTCCAACAGAACATGTCATAGGATGTAGCTGTGTAATTTATCCATTAGGTCAGCGGTGGTAGGGTTGGTGGGGGGGGGGGTGTATGGCTTATCCTGGAACCTGTAAAGCAAGAGAATATGCTGGACAAGGTAATATTCTCTTTATGTTATAGGTTAAAAAGTTTGTGCCTGTACACATGGCAGAACAAACTGTTACAAAACCAACTAATAATTTAGAATTTTTCATTTTTACCTTTCAACAATTCAGTCCATAACAATCAACTGAGACAGTTTGCTGATCACTTCCAGTCATGGAGACTGAAAATTAAAAATCCTAGATAAGTGGTACTTTGGCCACTCCTTTTCGGTCACTGAGATGCCATTGATATTTCTGCTAAACAAATAACTGTATCAAAGCCATTAAGAGGCTTTATAGTTTCCTAAATTGAAGTCAGGGAATGTTCTTTTTGTGACTGTCTCAAAATGTGATTCTTTAAATCCACTTGCCCTCTGTCTCAGAATTTTCACTGAACGTAGTCCCCTTGAGCCCAGGTTGTCAGGGGGCACCCAGTGGTCAGCACATAACCACACTCAGAGCTGCCAAAGGAAGGTTGGTTGCTTCTTGCGAAGTATAGCAAGTATTTCTGAGCCGACGTGTTCCTAACGCATGCAGTAATATTCTTCTTCGCTATGTTATGTTCAGAAGTCCATTATCAGAGTCTATTCACTTAATTTAAATATATATTTCAAGTTAAAAAAAAGCAACTGAATCTTCTTAGCTGTTTTCATGTCTATATTTGTGAGCCTCAGTCCACCAATGGTCAGTGAATACTTACCATCTATTTTTGCCCAGTGGAGCCCAGTGAACTCACCTGGATGGTACCACCAGAGCTACGCCTGGCCCTGTGGTGCTGAGAACAGCCTTCTGTGCCCTGTGACTGGGAGAGCAAGGCCCTGGCACCGTGGGTCTGAGGATCACAGTGTCCCAGGTAAAAAACCCCTTTTTCCATCATCAGAGTTTCTCCATTTACTCCAATTTTCTGCTCTCAGCATGGTGCCTTGGCGCTAGTGAAACATGCTGTTGGAGGTTCTTTCCTGCCTATTCCTGCAAGCATCTTTCCTCAGTGCTACACCGTGGCCTCGGGTTCTTTAGCTGATTCACCTCAAAGAGGCTTTTCCATATGGAATCTAGCTGTGCCAAGGCACTTCTGATTTCCGCCTGCAGTTTGGAAGCTGTGCCCCTTTCTTGTTTTCTTGGATCAAACCCCGTTGGGTTAGGAGTGCTGCCGGGCCCCCGTCTGAGCTAGCCCTCTGCTTTCTTCCCACTCCTCCCCCTGCCCTGGATTTCCTCTAGCGTTGCCAGCTCTTACCCGGCCTCTCTTCTTTCTTGGGGCTTGCCCCACTTGCCCGCTCATTTCCTCTACCTCGACTTCCCTGGAGTGCCTTCCAGCGCAATGCGATTTACAGCCAACAATAAGCACCTTGGTGCGAATGATTTTATTTGACCCTTTGTTGAGTGATAGAGATAAACAGGGAAAATAGAGATAGGAATTTTGCAAACTTTTGAGGTGAAGCGGGGAGAATGGGAAAGGTGACTTATGAAGGAGAGATGGAAAGTCAGAGGCAGCAGAAATTGTGGAGATAAAAGCAAATTTGACAATCTATCTTCAACTTATTCACACAGCCTTCCAGTTCTGGTCACTCTGAAGCTGCCAATTTTTGCCTTGTACTATTGATCTATGTTCATTCATCTATTCATGCAACACATTTTCCTCGATTGCCACCCCAGTGCCAGTCATATTACAGGTACCAGGGCTACAATGGTGAGCAAACTGAACTCTCATGAAGTCTAGTGGGAGAGATTTATGTATCAAATTATCACATGATAAATATGTACATAGGGTGGGGGAGATATATGATATAGAGAGGTTATAATAGGGGAATTTGACCAGGCAGTGATATTGGAAAAATGTATTTGGGGAATAACAAGGTTGCTGAGATTTAGTGGAAATAGAGGCTATGATTCAATGAATATAGAAATTCCTTTACTAGAGAAAATAAAAGTATGAACAAAAGCCCTGTGGTAGAAAGGAACATAGGGTGTTCAAAGAACTGAAAGAAATCCTAAATGTCTGGGAGGCAGAGTGGTGGGATATCATGGGACGGGCTGGACAGCTGAGTAGAGGCCTTTATAGGCAGGTTAAGCGTTTTGTTCTTTGTCCTAAGAGCATATTGTTAGCAGAAGTTGTCTATTATGTAACAATTTGCCACAAACTTAGTGGCTTAAAAAATAGTGAACATTTAGTACCTCACAGTTTCTGTGGATCAGGAATCCAGGGGCAGCTTAGCTGGGCAGTTCTGGCTCAGGTCTCTCCTGAGGTTGCACCAAGATGTGGGCCAAAGCTCGGCAGACATCTGGAGCCTTGACTGGGGCTGAGGGTCTGCTTCCAAAAAGTCTGACCTACATAGCTGGCAAACTGGTACTTGGTGGGACATCCCAGCTCCTCTTCAAGTCAACCTCTCTACTGGGCTGCTTGAGTAGCTACATGCCACGGCAGCTGTCTTCCCCAGAGCAAATGATGAGAGAAAAAGAGGAAGAGAGAGAAAGCTATTCTTTTATTAAAGACCTAGCATCATGTAGCACTTCCATTACGTTCTGTTTGTTAGAAATAAGTCAGTAATTCCTACAAACACTCAAAGGGAGGGGAATTAGGTTCCACCTTTTGAAAGGAGTAGTGTCAAAGAATTTGGGAGATTTTAAAACCACCAAGCCGTTAAAGCAGGAAGGTGGTATGATCAGATTTGCTTTTCAAAAATGTTACTCCCAATGTAAAAGAAATTAATTAGGACCAGTACTGGTTAATAGATACTAGAGTGACCCAGATGTGAGTTGCTGATAGGGTGGAATAGGATGCTGGAAGATGAAGAGAAATGAGAGGTTCAAGATACATGTAGAAGGTAAAATGAGTGTTTGAGATCAATTGGACTTGGCAGTTGAAGGAGAAGGAATAATATGGATTCCTAGATTTCTGGTTTTCATAGACAAATATTGTGGCATTTAGTGACATGGAGAATGTTAGCAGAATATCAATTTTGGTTTAGCAGAGGTAGTAGGGGTGATCATGGATTTTATTGAAGATATACTATGTTTGAAGTGTTTTTGAAATACCCAAGTATGGTTACCAAAGTACTTCTTTGGTCATTCAATGCTGGAACTAAGGTAAGAGTTCTGAGCTAGAGATAAAAATTAGTGAATTATCCATGCATAGATAGGAAGGTAATCTCTGAGTTTGAGGAAATCCCCTAGAGAAAGAAAGAATGATATGAAAGGAGAAGAGGGTTTTTGGGAGTTTGGATTTTTGTCCAGAAAGTCTTCACTCTCTTTTCTTTTCTCTTCCTCCCTCCCTCTCTCCCTCGCTCCCTTCCTCCCTCCCTCCCTCCCTTCCTCCCTCCCTCCCTCCCTTCCTTCCTCCCTCCCTTCCTTCCTCCCTTCCTTCCCTCCTTCCTTCCCTTTCTTTCTTTCTTTTTATTCCTATGGGAGGACTATACTTTCCTATCTCATTGGTGCTGGTCCTGGCCATGTGATTTGAATTGGCCAATGAGGTGTCAGCAGGTGTGACAGTAGCAGGTGTTTAAAGTTGTAGGGATTAGCAGACCTGCAACCAATTCAAAGTTCGAAGTCAAACCCAACTGAGTCCAGTCTACATCAGCTGAGCTCAATTTATAGAAATGTGAACAAGAAAAAATGCTTTTTTTTGTAAACCACTAAAATGTCAAGATTTTTAGTTTAGTTATACAGCATTATTTTGGGAATAGCTGACTGATATAAGGGCCTTGGGTCTAGTAACAAGGAACACTATTATTTAAAGTCCTTATTGGACTTCATGCATTTCCCACAGTATTTATGTTTGATGCATGATTGTATTAACAAAATGTATCATAAAGGCTTGGCCAGATATCTGGTGAGTGCATGCATGGATCACCGTCTAATTTAGGTATGCTGTTTATCTATCATGAATGTCTGTAAGTCATGCACAAATATTCTTCTAATAGTTCTTCGAAGCTGCATTTCCTCAAACAAGAGGTTCCACTAAACCTGGATACAACAGTCATCAAGATCAACAACTGCATCCTTTCCTTTTCCCTGAGTACATTTTTATTACATGTTGTAAAGAAATGCTTAAGAAAATTGATGCTCTATCTATATAGTCCGTTAATATTTTAGGTCATATTTTATTGTTGTTAAAGCAGATTTCAGGAGAACAAATTTTAAAGTGAAAAAAAAGTTATTAGTGGCAATAAACAAGGCTGTAAATAGTGCACCAAAGGAATGAAGTCAATCAAAGTAGCTCTTTTGGCTACTAATGTTTTCATAAAAACTATGATTAGTCATGAGGTAATCATGAGAGATGATGAGTTAGACTCAAAGGAAGAAAAATAGTTTCTTTAGTTTAACAGCTGTGGAATCTTTGGGTAATTGCTGAAATATTCCTTTTTAGTAAACTTAAAGCTTGCTATTTTATGGCACAGTAGAATGCTTGATCTGAAATATGTATTTTAACTCTATCTTATTTATAACTTTCTTCTTCAGCATAACTCTAAATTATAATTGGGAAGGACAACATTTGGACTTACATGTTACCCCTGTTAAAAAGAAGCAAAACTCTGTAAGAAAGGCAAAAAAAGAAGCTGCACTTAAAATATTTGACTGTCGTGTTTTGGTTATTTAAATGTGATTTTCTCCTTGCAGGTACTCATCTTAAATGTCCATACAAAGTGTGTGTCTGTATGCATGCAGGACCAGTGTAGTTGCCCAGTGTTTATGGGGGACATGTGAAATTATACCGTGCCTAGTCGGACCACAGTGTGAAATTTTAAAGACTAAACATGATCAAAAAGAAGAGTGGCTTCAAAAACAGAGAAACAACAACATTCCATTCTCCCAGAGCCTTTTCAGTCTCTCAGTGAGACAGCTGCCCCCTACTCCCTTCTCCTCCCAATCGCTAGAAACAACATCCCAGGCTCCACCCCATCCCGCGCCTGAAAGTAAAGGGCACCATCAACTCTTGAGAAAGAAATTGCCAAAATAACAAAACTTATTGGAGTGGATAATTTCTCACAGAAACTGCCAATCAGATATAGATGCAAATCTGCCTTCCTTAGCCCTCACCTCACCCCTTAGCCAGGGAAAACAACCTAAACCCTCAAAAAAAAGCTTCACTTTTTCAGCCAAAGAATAATACAAATGACACTACCATCTTGGAGTATTTTGCTTGTACTTCCCTTCTGCCCTCTTTATTACACAGCTGTGTGTATGTCTTTTGTGTGTGTTATGTCTTTTTGCCTTTCCATTTTGTTCAGGGTTTAAAGAAGTTATTTTAACTAAAACTATCACACGGACATGGTGAAAGACTCAAACAAGCAGAAATATATGAAATAAAAATGAAATACTTCCTTCTCCACACCCCCATCCTTTCTCTGAATTTTCTTAGACTTCCAAACAGCAACAGATCTGCGAGGGGAGGAAGGGGTGTTTGTGTGTGTGTGTGTGTGTGTGTGTTTGTGTGTGAGAGAGAGAGAGAGAGAGAGAAGGGGTGGTGGGGGGAAGGAACTAAAGAATTTTGGTACTGTCATTTCTAATTAAGAGAAAAATTTATACCACAGATATATGCAACTTCTCCCTTCATTTCCACTCCACCAAAATAAAACAGAAACAAGACCCCAAACAAACAAAAAAATCCAAATCTCTGCTGTTTAGGAGTCTAAGAGAATTGCTGGTTAAAGATCTTTCAGATTAAGTTCATTCCAAAGACATTTCCAGTATAACCAAACAATGACGGACCCTGGTATCCAGCCAACCACAGCCCCTGCCATCTCTGATTTAGTGCAATTCAATGATGATTAACTCAAAGAAAAGGTGGAGATGGGTTCATGTAATAGTAAAAAAAAATTCTTCTCCATTTATTTATATTTGTACTCTTTATTATCTTAGATAAATTCATATATATTTAGGACGATTTTGTGAGTAGGAAAAAGTTTCCTGGGCCTTGCATTTTCTCCATAATTATAAAGGTTTGTGGAATGTTTTCTGAGAACAGAAACCTTTCCTCAAGGAGTTATTTTTCCTAGAATAATAGGAGAGTCTCTACTAGGTAAGCAATGATGTCAGTGCAAATGTTTTAGTATTCTCCTCTCCCTCCAAGTTGGCTTAATATGTTATAGTTCTATTACACGACTGTTTTTAAAACATTGAAAAATTTGCTCACTGAGAGAACAATGATTAACTAAATCTGTAATTGCCATTTCACTTGCTGTCAATAGCTTAAAAGAAAATCTAAATCCGTGACTAATGGTGCTGGTGTCAACTACTTGCTTTGAGGAGACTCTTTAGACCAAAGGGTTATTTTTTGAAATCTTCTGGTTTTTATTTCTCTCCCCACATCACTCTACCTTTTTAAAGACTTATACACTCTACTAGCAGGAAAGAAATATATTCTCAGTCTTCATTCTCTTTTTAACTACCAGTTGAGTGTCTGAGGCTCTGTTCCTAGATTTGCCATGAGAAAGTGCACAGTACTGGTTAAGAGCATATGGGCCCTGGAAACAACCTGCTCCTGACTCAAGGCCTTACTAGATATATGCTTTAGATGAACTTTTCTAATCTTTCTGATCTTTCTACACCTCAGTTTTCTCAACTGCAAAAAGGTTGTAAAATTTCTAATTATAATGTGAACTTGCTAGGGTTGTTGTGAAGATAGAATGAGAAAATATAAGTGAAAGCTCTTTATATAGTTCTATCCAACAGTATCAATGAAGAGAAGGTTGAGAAATAAGATATAAAATGAAAAATTTTAAACTATTGAAAAGTCCCCAAAGTAAAAAAAAAAAAAAAAAAGAAAATGAAAACATTGCCAAAGTATGTGACCTTGGATAAATAAAGTTTAAATTATATCTCCAGATCATCTTATGTCTCAAAGTCTATGATATTAAGTATAAAAGTACGCATTACTACAGTCTATTCTGTCTGTCAGACAGGAGGATGACCATGGCAGTATGTGGGCCTAGGAATCTAGAGGAGGAGAAGGTCAAGAGAAGTTGTCACAGAGAGATTAGGCCAAATGGCTTAGGCGAGAATGTATATTCACTTAATTAATTACAGAATGGAGGGCACAAGAAAATGACTAGAATTTCCACATGAGAGCTTACACATTGTTGCATACACAGATAGCATTCAGGACCAACCAGATTGCTGACTACTTTCCCTACTGACCTGAAAAGTTTAAAACTCTAGTGACCAAATATGTATATGAAAGTTACAGCATATATTAACGTCAGCTCCTTTTCACATGCATTTTGTCTAGAATTGGGGCATTCAGTCATTCTCTAGTCTCTGTATATCTCCTTATTTTCTGTGAACCATGCCAATAGCTCTACTTTCAAGGCTACTAAGGTAGGCTGATAATTGCAGTAGATTATTCTGAGGTTTTATCGGAGCCCTTGAGGAATATCTACCACCCTGGGAGGGGTAGTTAGTGGTGGTGGCTGGTGTCACAGCTAGGAAATGACATCTGAGAGAATGCTAAAAAGAGGAGTAAGGTCAGCAGAATTAGAGGGGAGAAGGGAGAAATAGTGGACAGAACAGGATGAGCAAAGGTGTAGAAGTGATAGATTGGTTGGTAGCTGGGGATGGGTCCCAAGTCAAAGGAAGGTTTTTAATGAATGTGAAGAACATGGGATATTTGCGGGTTGAGGGGGTAGGGTGTCAGCATAGAGAGAAAGATTAAAAGGCTAGGAAGACGGGGATAAGTTCTCAGAGGTGGCAGTGGTGGTCTTTCGCTAAAGGAAGAGCATCCCACATTTTATGACTAGAAAAAAAGGTCAGATGTGACAAATTCTGATACTTCTGACTGATTTGACTTAGATTAGAAAATGGATTTTCCTTGGAACACCAGGGTTAAAAACTGTTTTCTTAGAATTCTCCTGAAGGCAGAAGTAGGGAAAAAGGAAAACACAGAAATGAATTTTATAGTTTAGTACCTGTCAGTTCTCGATTTGGAAGATAGTAACCTCAAATTTGTTTTCTTCTTTCATCCATCTTGCAAAAAGATTGTATTTTGTAGGTGTCAGTTAGCTGAAAACATTTTACATTTTTATAAAATTCTAAGTGGTTTAAAAACTTGTATATACAAGGCAGGGGCATTCTTCATGTTATCAAATATTTGATTTCCTATGAGGTTAACATTTTTCATATTTTTATTTCTCTCTTTTATGAATTGTCAGTTTTGTCTTTTGAAGGAAGGCTTTTTATGAAACACCTTCAAGCTAAAAAAAAAATCTAGGATCAAGAGAATTCAAGATGCTCTGATCTAGGGTGGATGAATTGAGGAAGCAGGAAAAAAAATAGCCAAGTTAGAAAAAGATGCATGAAAACATAGATGCTCATTTATGAAAAGGACTTCAGTGGTTCCTGGTCTAGTCAGTGTCAAATAAATTAACCTGATGTATAATTTCCCTGTGGAGTATTCATCTAGCATCGGTTGGATAACATTTAGAGGCAGGAAGCTCACTGTCGTTTGAAACAGCTCATTCTATTTTAGGTAAACTTTGATCCCCTAAATCACCTTTGTGTGAAAGGGTCAAAATTATTAATATACAATATGAATAACTATTACTTATAGAAAGCTTCCTACTTGTTAGGTGTAGTTCTAAATGTATTACATGTATTTAACAATTTAATGCTCAAAGCATCATCTTAGGAAGTTATTATTATCTCCATTTCACAGATGAGATACATGGAGCTCAAGAGTAGTTGGATAAATACATCAATACCACACAGTTAGTAAATAATAGAGCAGGATAAGCATGGCAAATAAGCACATGAACAGATGCTCAATGTGATCAGTCATTAGAGAAATGCAAATTCTGTCTCTGGAGCCCATGCTTTTATCTTCATCAGAATCCTTCCTTTCACTGAGTGAATATTTCAAAGCTTTTCTCACCTCTAGACCAGCTGCTTAGCTTCTAGCGCTGCCCACTCAGTATTTCTCCCTTTCATTTCTACGGACAGCTCTGCTGTTGCCAGACTATTCATTTAGACTTGAGTGATACAGAATCAGGAAAAGTAAGGAAACCAAAAGCAGATACTGGCTAGGGGAAGACATTTCTGGGAAATGTGACACAGAACAAACAGTATGAGAACAATGTTGTAGGGAAAAGAGAAATTTTAAGAAGCATCACTAGAGATTATACACTTCATATCATGAAAGAAATGGAAGGGAAGAATTTGAATTATTCTTATCTCACTTTTTGTTAGCTGGGCTATGTCTCTTGGTTACTCCACCATTCTAATTCTGCACTACATGGATACAGCATGGATTTAGCAGGTTACATACACTTCTGTATAACCCAATCTTCCTGTTAAGTTCTTCTAGAGCCGTCTGGCTCAGAGATAGATAACCTTTCAAGTATTTAAAGATTCTTATCCTATTCCCCTTGATTTTGTTCCTTTCTGGGTTAAACATTTCTGTCGGTTACTTCTTTTTTCCTTAAAAAAAAACATACTGAGATATAATTGACACACAATAAACTAAACATATTAAATTTGCACAACTGGATTAGTTTTGACATACGTATTTACCCACAAACCATCACTACAGTCAAGATAATGTACATATACATCACCCTTCAGAGTTTCCTGTGACCCTTGTTAATACTTTCCCCATTCCATCTGCCCTTTTCCAGTCCCCAAGGGGCCACTGATCTGCTTTATATCACTGTAGGTTAGTTTGTGTTTTCTAGAGTTTCATGTAAGTACATTCATAAGTGCATACTGTTTTGGGGTCGTGGTGGAGGAGTCTGGTTTCTTTCAGTCAGAATAATTATTTGACATCTATCCATGTTGTTGGGTATACCAGTAGTTCATTCTTTTGCATTGCTGAATAATGTTCCATTGTACAGATATACCTCAATATGTTTATTCATTCACCTGTTGAAGGGCATTTGGGCTTTTACCAGTTTTGGGATATTACAAATAAAGCTGTAATGAACATTTGTGTAGAAGTCTTTGTAAGACTTCTTTTAATAAGATTTTAGTAATTTTTAATAAGATTTCATTATTCCTGGGTTAATAACTAGGATTGGAATAATTGGATCATATGGTAGATGTACATTCAACATTAAGAAAACAAACTGCCAAACTCTTTTCCAAAGTGGTTGTATCACAATTTTAAAGTCCTACCAGTAGTTATGGCCATTCCATTTCCTCTGTATCCTCATGGACACTTGGTTGGATCAGTCTTTATTTGTTGATGTTTGGGAACATCTCATTATGGTTTTAATTTGCATTTCTCTAATGACTAATAACATTGAGCATCTTTTCATGTGATTATTTGCCATTTGTATACCTTCTTTGGTGAACATCTGTTCCACTCTTTTACCTATCTTTTTAAATGGGGTTGTTTGTTTAGGGAGTTCTTTTTCTTCTCTGGACACAGTCCCTTTGTCAGACATGTTATTTGAAAATATTTTCTCAGTATGTGGCTTGTCTTCTCTTAAAAAAATTTTTTTTATTAAGGCATTATTGATATACACTCTTATGAAGGTTTCACATGAAAAAACAATGTGGTTACTACATTTAACCATATTATCAAGTCCCCACCCATACCCCAATGCAGTCACTATCCTTCAGTGCAGTAAGATGCCACAGATTCACTATTTGCCTTCTCTGTGCTACACTGTTTTCCCTGTGATCCCCCACACCATGTGTACTAAACATAATACCCCTCAATCCCCTTCTCCCTCCCTCCCCACCCGCCCTCCCACATGCCTCCCCTTTGGTAACCAATAGTTCCTTCTTGGACTCTCTGAGTCTGCTGCTATTTTGTTCCTTCAGTTTTGCTTTGTTGTTATTCTCCACAAATGAGGGAAATCATTTGGCACTTGTCTTTCTCTGCCTGGCTTATTTCACAGAGCATAATATCCTCCAGCTCCATCCATGTTGTTGCAAATGGTAGGATTTGTTTCTTCCTTATGGCTGAATAGTATTCCATTGTGTATATGTACCACCTCTTCTTTATCCATTCATCTACTTATGGACACTTAGGTTGCTTCCAAATCTTGGCTATTGTAAAAATTGCTGCAATAAACATAGGGTGAATGTATCTTTTTTGACTCTGAGAAGTTGTATTCTTTGGGTAAATTCCAAGGAGTGGGATTCCCAGGTCAAATGGTATTTCTATTTTTAGTATTTTGAGGAACCTCCATATTGTTTCCCACAATGGTTGAACTAGCTTACATTCCTACCAGCAGTGTAGGAGGGTTCTCCTTTGTCCACATCCTTGCCAGCATTTGTTGTTCTTAGTCTTTTGGATAGTGGACATCCTTACTGGTGTGAGGTGATATTTCATTGTGGTTTTAATTTGCATTTCCCTGATGATTAGTGATGTGGAGCATCTTTTCATGTGTCTGTTGGCCATCTGAATTTCTTCTTTGGAGGACTATCTTTTCATATCCTTTGCCCATTATTTAATTGGGTTATTTGTTTTTTGGGTATTGAGGTGTGTAAGTTCTTTATATATTTTGGATGTTAACCCCTTGTTAGATATGTCATTTACAAATATATTCTCCCATACTGTAGGATGCCTTTTTGTTCTATTGATGGTATCCTTTTCCCTACAGAAATTTTTAGTTTGATGTAGTTCCATGAGTTCTTTTTTGCTTTTGTTTCCTTTAGTTGAGGAGATGCGTTCAGGAAGAAGTTGCTCATGTTTATATTCAGGAGATTTTTACTGTTGTCTTCTAAGAGTTTTATGGTTTAATGACTTACGTTCAGGTCTTTGATCCATTTTGAGTTTTCTTTTGTGTATGAGGTTAGACAATAATCCAGTTTCATTCTCTTGCATGTAGCTGTCCAGTTTTGCCAACACCAGCTGTTGAAAAGACTGTCATTTCTCCATTGTATGTCCATGGCTCCTTTATCATATATTAATTGACCATATATAGTTGGATTTATATCAGGGTTCTCTAGTCTGTTCCATTGGTCTATGGGTCTGTTCTTGTGCCCGTATCAAATTGTTTTGATTACTGTGCCTTTGTAGTAGAGCTTGAGTTGGGGAGCATAATCCCCCCAGCTTTATTCTTCCTTCTAAGGATTGCTTTGGCTATTTAGGGTCTTTTGTGGTTCCATATGAGTTTTAGAACAATTTTCTCTAGTTCGTTGAAGAATGCTGACAGTATTTTGATAGGAATTGCATTGAATCTGTAGATTGCTTTAGGCAGGATGGCCATTTTGACAATTTTAATTCTTCCAGTCCATGAGCATGGAATGTGATTCCATTTATTGGTGTCTTTTTTAATTTCTCTCATGAGTGTCTTGTAGTTTTCAGAGTATAGATCTTTCACTTCCTTGGTTAGGTTTAGTCCTAGGTATTTTATTCTTTTTGATGCAACAGTGAATGGAATTGTTTTCCTGATTTCTCTCTCTGCAAGTTCATTGTTAGTGTATAGGAATGCCACAGGTTTCTGTGTATTAACTTTGTATCCTGCAACTTTGCTGAATTCAGATATTAGATGTAGTAGTTTTGGAGTGGAGTCTTTAGGGTTTTTTATGTACAATAATATCATGTCATCTGCAAACAGGGACAGTTTAACTTCTTCCTTGCCAATCTGGATGCCTTTTATATCTTTGTGTTGTCTGATTGCCATGGCTAGGACCTCCAGTACTATGTTGAATAGAAGTGGGGAGAGTGGGCATCCTTGTCTTGTTCCCGATCTTAAAAGAAAAGCTTTCAGCTTCTCTCTGTTAAGTATAATGTTGGCTGTGGGTTTGTCATATATGGCTTTTATTATGTTGAGGTACTTGCCCTCTATACCCATTTTGTTGAGAGTTTTTATCATGAATGGATGTTGAATTTTGTCGAATGCTTTTTCAGCATCGATGGAGATGATCATGTGGCTTTTGTCTTTCTTTTTGTTGATGTGGTGGATGATGTTGATGGATGTTCAAATCTTGTACCATCCTTGCATCCCTGGAATAAATCCTACTTGATCATGATGGATGATTTTTTGATGTGTTTTTTTAATTTGGTTTGCTAATATTTTGTCGAGTATTTTTGCATCTATGTTCATCAGGGATATTGGTCTGTAATTTTCTTTTTTTGTGGTGTCTTTGCCTGGTTTTGGTATTAGAGTGATGATGACCTCGCAGAATAAGTTTGGAAGTATTCCCTCTTCTTCTACTCCGTTGAAAACTTTAAGGAGGATGGGTATTAGGTGTTCACTAAATGTTTGATAAAATTCAGCGGTGAAGCCATCTGGTACAGGCGTTTTGTTCTTAGGTAGGTTTTTGATTACCATTTCCATTTTTTTGCTGGTAATTGGTCTGTTCAGATTTTCTGTTTCTTTCTGGGTCAGCCTTGGAAGGTTGTATTTTTTTAGAAAATTGTCCTTTTTTTTTTAGGTTATCCAGTTTGTTACCATATAATTTTTCATAGTATTCTCTCATTGTTCTTTGTATATCTGTGGTGTCCATAGTGATTTTTCCTTTCTCATTTCTGATTCTGTTTATGTGAGTCTCTTTTTTCTTGGTAAGTCTGACTAGGAGTTTATCTATTTTGCTTGTTTTCTCAAAGAACCAGCTCTTGCTTTCATTGATTCTTTCTATTGTTTTATTTATTTATGCTCTAATCTTTATTATGAACCTCCTTCTACTGACTTTGGGCCTCATTTGTTCTTCTTTTTCTAGTTTTGTTAATTGTGAGTTTAGACTGCTCATATGGGATTGTTCTTCTTTCCTGAGGTAGGCCTGTATTGCAATATACTTTCCTCTTAGCACAGCCTTCGCTGCATCCCGCAGACTTTGCAGTGTTGGATTATTGTTATCATTTGTCTCCATATAATGCTTGATCTCTGTTTTTATTTGGTCATTGATCCATTTGTTATTAAGGAGCATGTTGTGAAGCCTCCATATGTTTGTGGACTTTTTCATTTTCTTTGTGTAATTTATTTCTAGTTTCATACCTTTGTGGTCTGAGAAACTGGTTGGTACAATTTCAATCTTTTTGAATTTACCAAGGCTCTTTTTGTGGCCTAGTATATGATCTATTCTTGAAAATATTCCATGTTCACTTGAGAAGAATGTGTATTCTGCTGCTTTTGGGTGTAGAGTTCTATAGATGTCTGTTAGGTCCATCTGTTCTAATGTGTTCTTCAGTGCCTCTGTCTCCTTACTTATTTTCTGTCTGGTTGATCTGTCCTTCAGAGTGAGTGGAGTGTTGAAGTCTCCTAGAATGAATGCATTGCATTCTATTTCCCCTTTTAATTCTGTTAGTATTTGTTTCACATATGTAGGTGCTCCTGTGTTGGGCACATAGATATTTATAATGGTTATATCTTCTTGCTGGATTGACCCTTTTATCATTATGTAATGTCCTTCTTTATCTCTTGTGATTTTCTTTGTTTTGAAGTCTATTTTGTCTGATACAAGTACTGCAACTCCTGCTTTTTCCTCCCTATTAGTTGCATGAAATATCTTTTTCCATCCCTTCACTTTTAGTCTTTGTATGTCTTTGGGTTTAAAGTGTGTCTCTTGTAGGCAGCATATAGATGGGTCTTGCTTTTTTATACATTCAGGGACTCTATGTATTTGATTGGTGCATTCAGTCCATTTATATTAAGGGTTATTATGGATAGGTATGTACTTGTTGCCATTGCAGGCTTTAGATTCGTGGTTACCAAAGGTTCAGGTTAACTTCCTTACTATCTAAGAGTCTAACTTAACTCACTTAATATCCTAATACAAACACAATCTGAAGGTTCTCTCTTTTTTTCTCTTCCTTTTTCTTCCTCCTTCATTCTTTATATATTAGGTATCATATTCTATACTCTTTGTCTATCCCTTGATTGACTTTGGGGATAGTTAATTTAATTTTCCATTTGATTAGTAATTAGCTGTTCTACTTTCTTTACTGTGGTTTTAGTACCTCTGGTGACAGCTATTAAACCTTAGGAACACTTACAGCAGTCCCTCCAAAATACACTGTAGAGATGGTTTGTGGGAGGTAAATTCTTTCAGCTTTTGCTTATATGAAAATTGTTTAACCCCTCCTTCAAATTTAAATAATAATCTTGCCAGATAAAGTAATCTTGGTTTGAGCCCCTTCCACTTCATTGCATTAAATACATCATTCCACTCCCTTCTGGCCTGTAAGGTTTCTGTTGAGAAGTTTGATGATAGCCTGATGGGCTTTCCTTTTTATGTGATCTTATTTCTCTCTCTGGCTGCTTTTAATAGTCTGTCCTTATCCTTGATCTTTGCCATTTTAATTACTATATGTTTTGGTGTTATCTTCGTTGGGTCCCTTGTGTTGGGAGATCAGTGCATGTCCATGGCCTGTGAGACTATCTCCTTCCCCATCTTGGGGAGTTTTCAGCAATTATTTCTTCAAAGATACTTTCTATGCCTTTTTGTCTCTCTTCTTCTTCTGGTACCCCTAATGTGAATATTGTTCCGTTTGGATTAGTCACACAGTTCTCTCAATATTCTTTCATCTGAGAGATCCTTTTTTCTCCTGTGTCTCAGCTTCTTTGTATTCCTCTTCTCTAGTTTCTATTTCATTTATCGTCTCCCCCACCATATCTAATTTTCTTTTAATACCCTCCATTCTGCTCTTCAATGATTGGATCTCTGACTGGAATTCATTCCTGAGTTCTTGAATATCTTTCCATACCTCCATGAGCATGTTAATGATTTTTATTTTGAACTCCCTTTCAGGAAGATTCATGAGGTTGATGTCATTTAAATCTTTCTTAGGAATTGTATTAATAATTTTACTTTCAACCAGGTTTCTTTGGCATTTCATATTTGTATATGGCGCCCCCTAGTGCCCAGAAGCTCTACTCTCTGGAGCTGCTCAGCCCTTGAAGCAATGTTGGGGGTCACAGGGGAGTGGTATTGGTGCTTGGGGGTAGGAAAGAGCTGTTTCCTGATTCCTGGCTGCTATGCCTGTCTCCACTGCCTGAACCAGTGGGCTGAGCACACAGGTATAAGCCTCTATGCTTTGCGTTTTTAGTTGCTGTAGACAGATCTTCCCTCTGGCTTGCCTAATGCCAGGGTAGGGTTTGCTGGTTTGCGAGCCAGGTGGGGCTGGTTGGGAGAAAGGCGCGGTAGGCTGCATATCCCTGAGGGGGTCCTTGGAGCTGTGTAGCCAGCCAGGGAGCTGGAGCACCTGAAGATCGTGAAAGCTCCCAATCTGCTGGGCAGAGTGTACACAGACAGTTCTGTCTACCTGTCCTCTCTCCTGAGCAGTAAGCTCTGTGAATCCTTGCCCCTTCAGCAGCCTTCTTGCTAAGGGCTTCCTTGTTAAGCTGTCTCTCAGACTTCTCACCTTTCTTTTGTCCCAGAGCAGCTGGATATGGATCCCCGCTTTCCCCAAGTGGCTGGAATCTCAGTCTCTTCAGGTATTCTGCCTGTCTTAGCTCTCCAACCTTCTACGCATGAAGAGTACCATGCAAGCACCATGAAATGTAGGTTTGTGCTCCCAGAGAAGATCTCCGGAGTTAGGTATTCAGCAGTTCCAGGTTTCCACTCCCTCCCAACTCAATTTCTCTTCCTCCTGCCAGTGAGCTGGGGTGGGGGAAGGGCTTGGGTCCCACTGGGCCACAGCTTTGGTATGTTACCCTGTCCGGTGAGGTCTGCTCTTTTCTCCAGGTGTATGCAGTCTGGCGCAGTGCTCTTTCCTGTTGTTCTTTCCTGAGTAGTTGTATTAATTATATTTTTGTATTATATGTGGTTTTAGGAGGAAGCCTCTGCTGTCTCACCTCTCATGCCACCTTTTAATCCTGTCTTTTCACTTTCTAAAGTGTCTTTTAAGTGCAATTTTTTATTTTAATGAAATTCAATTTATTAGTAATCTATTTTATGGGTCGTGTTTTTGGTATTGTACCTATGAAATCTCTTCCTAACTCAAGTTCACAAAGAAATTCTGTTTTTTTTCTAAAAGTTTTATGCTTTTAGATTTTACATTTAGAGCTATCATTAATTTTGAATATGCCTTTAGAAAATATGGGAGTTCATATATTTTGCTTATGGATATTTAATTATTCCAGCATAATTTGTTGAAAGAATATCTTTTTGCTACGGAATTGACTTTGTAATGAGGAAAAATCATTATTTTTATATATGTAGTTCTATTTCTTAATTCTATATCACTGATTTGTCTATTTTTACATGGCTACCATATTTTGATTACTATAGTTTTATAATAAGTCTGAAAATCAGGTAGAATTAGTCCTCCTACTTTATTCTACCTTTTCAAGTTGTCTGGACTATTCTAGGTCCTTTACATTTTCATGTAAATTTTGGAATCCGCTTGTTAATATCTACAAAAACAGCTGTCTGGGATTTTCATCAGAATTGTGCTGAAATCTGTGTATTTATTTGGCAAGAACTGACATGTTAATGGAAGATTTCTATTTCTCCATTTACTTAGGTGTTCTCCAATTTATTTTAGCAATGTTTTGTAGATGTTCACATCTCAGCCTTTTCATATCTATTGTCAGATGTATTCATAAGAAATTTGTGTTTTTAAATTATTTTAAATGTTATGTTAAAAATTTCTGTTTCTAATTGCTACTTTTGCCAGTATATAGAAACAAAATTGATTTTTTAATTTCATATTCTGCAACTTTGATAAACTGTTAGGCCTAGCAGCTTTTTTGTAGATTCCAAGGGAATTTTTACACACTCATACTGTCTGACAATAAGATTAATTTACTTCTTTCTTTCCAATCTGGAGCCTTTATTTCTTTTTTGTTTCTAATTGTGCTTGTTAGAACCCTCAGTACAATGTTAGATACAATCAGTTCAGACATTCTGTATTTTTCCTGATCTGAAGGAAAAAATATTCAGTCTTTCATCATTAAATTTGATGTTAGATGTAGGTTTTCATGGATTGCCTTTTGTCAAGGTGGGGAAGTTCCCTTTTATTCCTAGGTTGCTAAGAGTTTTTAACAGGAATGTAAGTTGGATTTTGTCAGTTGTTTTTTCTGCTTCTATTGAGATGATCATATGGTTTTTCTTTTCCATTGTGTTAATTTGATAAGTTAGATCGTTTGACTTTCAAATGTTAAACCAAATTGCTCACCAATATTGCTTTTCTGGAGTAAATCTCACTCCTTCATGATGTATTACCTTTTTTTTTAATTGATAGATTTGATATACTAAAAATTTTTTAATGATTTAAAAGCTTAAAATTTTGCATTTTTATTCATGAGGGATATTGGTATAAAGTTTCTGGTCTTAATGTCTTTACCTGCTTTTGCTATCAGGGTAATGTTAACTTCAGATTAAGATGAAAATCCATCTTCAATTTTCTGCAAGAGTTTGTATAGGGTTGTTATTTTTTCTTCCTTAACTTTTGGAAGAATTCTCTAGTGAAGCATGTGAGCATGGAATTTTCTTTGTGAAAAATTTTTAATTACACATTCACTTAAAAAATACAGTATTATTCAGATTACTTACTTCTTCAGTGAGTTTTGGTCATTTATGTCTTTCAAGGAATTTGGCCATTTCATCTGTTGTTGAATTTATTAGCACAAATTTCAAAATATTTCCTTATTTTCCTTTTATTATCTGTAGAATCTGTAGGGATATAACTTCTATCATTTATCATACTGGTAACTTGTGTTTTCTCTCATTTTTCTGATTAGTCTAGCTAATGATTAATCACTTTTATAGACTTTCTCCAAAAATATGTCTTTTCTCTATTCATTTCCTGTTTTCTAAATTACATTGAATTCTTTTGTGACCCTTATTTTTTTCTTTTGTTTACTTTGTGCTTAAATAATTAAGCAACAATTAAAATAACAAAAGATATAATTAATAAGTCAACAGAGATAAAATGGAATTAAAAATACTCAATACAAAAGAAGGCAAAAAAGAGATAAAGAGAAACAAAAAACAGATGGCAATAAAAAAACAAATAATAGAAAGTCAGGGTAAACCCAATCATATCAATGATTATGTTAAGTAGAAATATCCTAAACACCCTAACAGGCAGAAATTGTAAGGTTTTACCAAAAACTAAGAGGTTATTATATGCTACCTATAAGAAACACCCCTTAAATATAAAAGCACAAATAGGTTATACATAAAAGGGTGGAAAAGGCTATACTATGGTAACACTAATCAAAAAGAAAATTGAACTGGCTGCATTAATAAAAGACAAAATAGATTATCAAATTAGAGAATATATTTAGAAATAAATATGGTCATTTCATAATAGGACCAGTTCATCTAGAGGATATACAAATGCTAAACATTTATGTACCCAATAACAGAGCTTGAAAATATATAAAGCAAAATCTAATAGGGCTGCTAGGAGAAATAGAGAAATATACAGTTATAGTTGGGGATTAAATTTACCTTTGTCAATATTTAATAGAACAAATAGAAAGTTATGTAGGACATTAACTACTTGAACAACACTATGAACCAAGTTGACCTAATTGATAGGTATAGAACACTCTTCTCCAAAACAGCAAAATACATATTCTTTTTAAGTGCATAGGAACGTTTATCAAAATAAACCATATTCTGGGTCATAGAACAAGTCTCAATAAATTTAAAAGGATTTAGGCTATATAAAGTGTCTTCTCTGATCACAGAGGAATTAAATCAGAAATCAATAAAAAAGAGATCTCTGGAAACTAAATAACAAACTTCTAATTACCCACAGGTCAGTGAATAATTTAAAAGAAAAATTAGAAAGCATTTTAAATGGAATGAAAAGGAAAATACAACATATCAAAATTTGTATGATGCCACTAAAATAGTTTTTATGGGGAAATTTATAGCACTAAATTCCTATATTAGAAAATAAGATTTCAAATCAATTTACTCAGTTTCAACCATAATAAACCAAAAGAGGGCCTGGTGGACAAATGGCCCTTGGGCCAAATCAAGACCACTCCCTGTTTTTGTAGAATAAAGTCTTATTGGAACACAGGCCAGTTCCTTTATATTCTAGGGGTGCATACATGTTACAATGGCAGAGTTAAGTAGTTAGACAGAGACTGTATGGCTCACAAAGCCTAAAATATTGCATCTAGTTCTTTACATAAAAAGTTTGTTCACCCTTGAATTTGAAATATTTCACCATTATTTCTTCAAATATTTTTTTCTTCTTCTTGCTTTGGAGATTTCAATCATATGTAAACTAGGTGACTCGGAATTTCTACAGCTCCCTGATATTCTTTTCAAGTTCCTTTTTCTCCCAATGCTTCATTTGTGAAGTTTCTATTGCTATTTCTGAGTTTGCAATCTTACTCATTACAGTTTTATCTGAAAGATTATAGTTTCATCTCTGAAACTTTGATTATGCCTCTATATAATTTTATTTACATATTGAGTACACTTATAATGGCCTTGTCTGGTAATTCTAACATCTGCATCAGCTCTGAGTTTGTTTCACTGGATTGTTCCCTTGGTTTGTCATTCTTTCCTTCTTTACATATCTGTTAATCTTTGATTGAGTGCTAGACATTGTAATTTTTACCTTCCTGGGTGCTGGGTATTTTTGTATTCCTAAAAGTATTCTTGGACTTTCTTCTCAAATGAAGCTTAGTAACATGAAAACAGTTTGCTTCTTTTTCGTCTTTCTTTTAAGATCTGTTAGTCAGACCTGGGTAACATTTAATCTGGGATTAATTATTCCCTATTACTTAGTGAAGACCCTCTGGATTTACTCATGCCCTATGTATTATAAGATTTTCTAGTTTGTGGGAACAGACACTCTTTACAGCCTAGTATGAACACTGGGAACCATTTTCTTTAATCCTTCATATGGTTCTTTCCCCAACATTGAGTAGTTTTCTAACGTGTATAGTGTGTGATCCAGACTCTGTTGACTACTTGAGGGAGATACTCTGAAAGTTTCCAAGAGCTTTTCTCTGTTCATCACTTTCTTCTCCAGTACTCTGTTTTGCGAACTCTAGTGACCTTGACCTCCTTGGACTCTCCACTCAGGGAGTTCACCAAGTTCCATCTAATTTTTCTCACCCTGTGCCACTACCTGATATCTCTCTCAAGACAGTTACCTGAAATAATCATAGAATTCACTTTGTTTGTTTTTTTTTAACCATCTCTCAGGGACCACTGTCCTTTGTTGCTTGATGTCCAATGTCTTGAAAGATACTGTGTCATATATTTTACCCAGTTTTCTGTTTTTGTTTTCAGGGAGGATGGCAAATCTGCTTCCTATCACTCCATCTTGTTCCAGACAGTTTATCTGTTATTTCTTATTCATTAGTCTCTGCTTCAGAAATTCTCTCATTTGCCTTTATACCTCTTCAAATGCACCACCTATAACAGAAGACAGTAGTTCTTGTAAATTCTGAATATGAGGAGAAAGGTAGAACTTACCTGTTATAATCTAGTGTTGATACTCCCATGAGTGCAGCATAAGAACACATTTCTTTTCATCAGTTTCGTTATACTGTGGCCTGTCAATGTGCATGAAAAAAGTAAAAACCCCAAATATTCCTTACTTGTTCAGCTATTAGTTATGCCCCCATCTTGTGTTTGTGCAATTATTTGTATTTTTTATTTCTAGTTGCTGAATTTGAATTTATTTTTAAAGCTCAATTTCACTTAGTTTTATTCTAACCAGGACTCACTAATTCACAGTAGAAAGCAGAATTTAGAAGATACTTAGAACAGAGGGCTAGAGGAAGGAGTAGAGAGAAAATCAGATTCTTAGCAATAGACTTTAGGAAAGATTAATCAAGTTTACAATGTGTAGGGAACATACAATGACTGTAATCAGAAAAGAAAGAAAGAAAAGTGAAACAAAACTATCAACTAATAAATACTTAGCTTATCTGAGCACTCCAAATAGCTTAAGAAAATACCTCACTTTTGATTTGTGTTGTGGACCTGGAATATACTAGTCAGCAGAATCTGAAACAAAGACCTAGAGAGTCCCTGGGCTAAAAGTGAAGTGATGAAGAATTGCTAGAAAGAACTTGAACCTGTGCTACGAGAATTGGAGAAATGTGAAGACTGTAGTTGAGATTTTCTACTTTTAATCTTTGATGGCAATCTCAGTGTTATTCAACTGGACTAAAATTTATTTGTATATTTGAAGTTACTATTTATGATGGTTGGCAACAGACAAAGAGGAATATATTGCACTGGCAAAGAGGGAGTAGGGAGAGAATAAGCTCCTGGCATATGATCTAATGGAAGCAGTGTTATTCTTTCCATTAATCTGTACAATATCAATACAAAGTTGACTCATGAGCAAGCAATATCAAATAGGGATTTACCTAGTGGCAGATGACAGTCTCTATTGGGACTGGTTGGTGACTTGGAGGCAAGCATTTTACCTCTTTGGAAGAGGGCTATCAGTTTTTATTATAGCTACATCTGAGAAAGTCAGGTTTAGAGAGTAATTGTGAATGGAGTGTTCTAGATTTTAGCAGAGTTTGGAGTACCATTTTAAGAAAAAAATGAGAGGAGCTTCTTTTGTTCCTGAGATGCCCTATTCCTCTTTGTTTTTGCTTTTTCATTACCTCTTGTAATTTTTGTTTCTTCATTTTTTTGTCCAAAATTTTAAGCATTTTATCTCTTCTTTTATTATTCCTTTTTCTTTTTAAGATTTATTAATTTTTATGTTGTATTCCTTGTCCCATCTATCTCCTTCCAGTAACATACTGCTTCCCACCTTTTCAGATAATGCCTTTATGGAAGCAAGGGGATTTTGGACATGCAGAAGGAGAAGAGAGAATAAGCCATGAACAAGTCTGCCTTTGCTGCAGTAACCAATATGTATTTCATGGGATGGGGAGACATTTCTCTAGTGCTTGGTTAGGCTTAAGCATGATGGGGCTATTGAAAAGAATAATAAACAGGAGGCGGAAGAAAAAAAGCTTTGCCTGCTGCAGAGTAGTTTCCCCTTCTTACTCATGCAGCAGAAATATGAGACCACATTGTTAACTCAGTGACCTTATATTTTGAGTCATGGTCTCCACCAACTTTGGAAATTTTCCTTCCCACATGCCCCAGCAAACTTCTCCCACCTGTCTCTGTGAGCTAAAATGGACATGGGTAGCAAACATTTGATATTCCCAACCAATACAGAATCTAACAGAATTTCAGTTCAACAAACATCTATTGAGTGCCTACTAAGTGCAAGGCACTATAAGGAATGGTGAAGTTTAAAGTTGCACAAGTCATAGTCTTGTATTTTTAGAAAGTACAATTCATATAAGCCCAAAAAAGGCATACTGAAGGTGGCAAAAAAAAAAAGATCATAAGAGAGCAATAAAGTACAGTGGAAACCTAGAGGAGTGAGATATTCTGGCTGTGAGATAGAGGTAGACTGCATAGAGGAGCTGGAATGTCATTTAGATTTCTAAACAGTGACAAAAATTGAGGCAGAGAATATTATGTAAAAGCCCAGAGATAAGAAAATGCAGAGGACATTTGTAAAGTGATGGAACTGAAAGGACATTTCAGGTGAGAATATGAAACATGCTGGGATCTACACTAAATAGCTTGGACTTTGTTCTGTAGACAAGGGGCAATCATTGTTGGACTTTAAATAGGCATGCTGACATGATATAACCTTTCATACGGATAACTACACTGGTACCCGTATGAGGGACTGGAGAGAGTGAAGTCAGGGAAACCAATTAGAAAATGTGAGAAGGAATAAGAGCCAGTTCTTTGCAAGAGGTGCAGTGGAACACATGGTAGCTGGATGATCTGACTTAGAATTCTGGACTGACAAGTCATGACCTTGGGGGAAGTTTCCTACTTCCTGTTTCAGTTTCCTCCTCTGTAAGTCAAGGATCAGAGTAGTAGTTATTTCATTGGGTTGTAGAGATTAAATGGACTAGTATGTGTGCAAAGCCCTTAGATCTGTGTCTAGCAAATAGTAAGCACTCACTAATGTTGTGTATTGCTTGTAAGGCAGTGGTAAGAAGAGACAATAAGGAGTGGATTTGAAAGTTATTGTACTATATAATTATGTCATTATTTATATTGGAGTTATTTTCAGCTGTTTGCCTATTAAACATAATTCTGTCACTTAGTAAGCAAAGCAAGAAATCAAGTTGTTACCATAGCACTTATTATATCTTATTTATTTCTTGTAACTAATTTCTCCTAGGAAATGTCTCAGACTTTGAGATAATATATGAGATTTCTCCTGACATATATTAGTGTTTAAAAGGAGCTCAAAAATGTAATAGTGCCATTTGAACTATGTAGTTAGTTGTAATTGATGTCTTATCATCTATCTCTATTATATATCTATCGATCATAGGTATATTTATTTATTTACACTTTCTCATGCTGCACCTAACCTATGAGAAGTTAAAGATACTAAGGTCCTTTGTAGACATAACCATGCACCTTCATACCTGTCCAAGGCATGGAAAGCTACATTAACTAAAGATACAAATGATAGTCCCACTGATCCCTGCACTGCTTTTCTTTCCTTCCTTCTGTTCTGCCTCCACTACTTAAATCATTGCTGCAGAATGAGGGGGCTCCTGTCCTAGAGAAGTTACCCAGAAGCAGTGAGAGGGGCTGGAGAAGGCTCTGTCACCAGTCCCCCTGCATGTTGCCTGGGAAAAAGGCATAAAGCAAAATGAGGCTGACAAGAGAAAACAAAGAAGCAGCTCTCTCTGACTGACCAGGAAAAGAGGAAAAAATAGAGGGAGATAAGCAATTCTCTTTTACTGTTTTCTGTGCCATCTGAAGTGGACTTATCTATGGTCTAGACCACACTGAAAATGTGAAGGTCAAGATAACAGAGACAGCTGCAGTCAATGTCAAACTGTAGAATGTTTATCTTGATCTGCTTTGGGCTCCAATAACAACCCAGAACCTAAGAAAGGAGCTATAGGCAAATGTCTGTGGGATGGCAAAATAGCCAAAGTACCTCTGTGGGAAGAAAAGGAGTGTGGGGTGATCTTGGGGCTCGTGGTCTCCTCAGCTCTTCCTCTGGGCACCTTTGGCCTTCCTGTTTCAGGGGCCTCACTCAGCAGTAGACAGCTGGCTGTCTCCTTTCCCACCTCTGACAGGGGGTGAGGTTGAAGGAGTTGAGACCTGCCTCAGTGCTCATCCTGAATACGCTCCTGACTCAGGTGAGTCAATGGCAGAGGCAAAGCAATCATGGGATTGCAGACATGGCCTCTGCTGCTGTCTCCCAGCTCTGCTGAGGAGTGTTCATCAGAAAGAGAGTAACTCACATGGGGCTTTTAAAAACAAAAGTAAAAAAAATAAAATGAAAAGAAAAAAACAAAAGAAGAAAGAAAGAAACAAAAAAAATATAAAAAAACAAAATAGTAGAATATTTACTGGCAGGAAAATTTGTTCACGAAATGTTAACTGCAAAAGCATGTAATAAATATTGTGTACAGTATGATCTCTACTTGTGAGCCAAACCAAATTAGTCATACACATCACACATGTGCATTGGGAGACTTATCCCAGTTTAACCATGGATACCTCTGGTGGGGAGGGAATTTGGGGTTTGCTATATATATAAATATGTGTGTGTGTTTTTTTTCTTCTATCAGTTGAAGTCATTTTTAGTTTTCAAAATAAGAAAGACACTAACCCAAAATTCCAGAGCAGTTAACTGGCAGAGCCTCTACAGCTACTCCTTAGAAGCTGGTTGACATAGATGTGAAGTGATCTGGGAAATAACACAGTCGTCATTTCCCTTTTGCTTTCTATTGTGTCTCTTTATTTTCTGCACAGAAAGCATGGAGTAGCAATCTTTTCCTTCCGTAACTGAACAATCTAGAAAAGGAGAGTTGCAGAGACCCTTTACCCACACGTCCCTGGTCCCTGTGGCAATCGGCTTCCTGCACAAACCACCACTCCCCCAGCTTCCTGCCAGCATCCCTTTAGCAGGGGGTGAAACGTGGCCTGAACTCCTAACCCTTGGGGAAATGCCGTCTTCCCTACCAAGTCCCCAGAAGCATTGGATGGGGGAGGAGTTGCTGGAAGAATCTGTCCTTAATACGTGTCAGCTTCTATCCTAACCACTTTCAATCAGTAATGTCAGCGTAAGGTCAATTCCAGGATTTTTCATTCCTTGGCCTTCTATGACCAACAGCCCATGTCCATGTTGTGATAACTTTTTCTTCGCCAAGATGACTTTTAACCGACAAGAGCAACGGTTACACTTACACAAGAGAAGGTGAGGCAATTTCAGGCAGGTTCCCGCGTTGGCTCATCAACTGGCACTGTCTGGGCACCTTCTGGAGAAGGAAAGGAGCAGCAGGCCATGGGGCAATGTACGTGACAGTGACAGGGAGCTGGTCAAAGCCCGAAAAAAAAAAAAAGTGCAGTGGAATGAAGTGTGGGAAACTCTAAAATTTCACTGATTAACCATTGATAAAACAACAGAAGTCTATTTTTCTCTCTCAGAGACCCCTTTATTCACAATCTAGATGTGAAAAGTAAGAAACCCAATTTACCTACGCTTTCCACAGAGCTAACTGTGTGTGAGGTGCTGCTGTCTGAGAGTGTAGGCAGCCTCCACTCTCTTTTCTGAAGGACCTGGTGCCCTGCCACCTTCGCTCTCCTTTGAGGAGGTTGTGAGGAGCACAACGGTGAATTCTTTCATTCCTGCCATTTGTTTTAAGGAGGTATAGAGTGTTTTTTTTTTCTGGTCTCACCTTCCTCACCTCCTGCGCCAGCAGGGTTCCTCCCCACCCCATTATCTTCAGGAGGCACATTTCCATGTCAAAGACCTCTGGGGAGAAAAAGGGGCTTTTTCTTCCACCCCCCTGCCTTGTTTGCGCATGACTCGCCTTAACTGCGTCCTTCCCATCCCTGCTTCACATTAGCAAAAGCAAGGAGCAGAACCTTATTTAGAAATCAAAACCATGGAAAAAAACGGCTTCTTTCTGTGAAAGACAAGAACAGTTTGCCCTTGAAAATATCAACTTGGTGTAAGAAAGATCACTATCTCGGGTAGTAAACTAGAACTAAGAGACATTCTTCAGTGAAGCTGTAGGTTTTCCTTAAGAAAAATAGAAGTGCTAAGACATCACAGCTAGGAAATCCATGCCAGGCTAATTTAGAAGAATTTCAAGGGGGGAGTGAGGAGAGTTTAACTTGTTCTGCATCTCCTGATGTACCCATTCGGTAGAACTAGTGGGTAATTCAGCTGGACCCAAAGAAGGCTCTCCATGTTCCTACTATGTTCCTACTCTTCTGGGGCTGGGGGACCTTGAAATCCATCACTGCTCTTGCCCTTTCGACAGATTCTTGGGAATCCAAATCCCCTTATTTCCTGTCAATTGCCAATATGTAGGGCTTCACTTGGGAGTAGTTCTCTGGGGTTTTGATCAGTGCTCTTTGCACACAAGTAAGACATTTCCCACACTGGACGTGTACCACCAGGGACCCAGGCTCATTAGCTCTTTTCTGACACCAGAGTAGACACCCCATTGGGCTTTGGGGAGCAGTTGGCCCCTCTGGGAACTCCCATACTAAAAGGTAGTCTTAAAACCAGAGGAAAAGTCAAAGGCTTCTGGTTCCTGTTCTTTCTCATGTCCCAGAACTTGCTCTGTCCCCTTCCACACTAGACTTCCCTCGTACTGAAATACTAGGAGTTCTTGAACAGGTCTGCTCTTCTCTTCCCCCAGATATTTCATAAAATATCTCTTTTTTTTGGAATGTTCTTCCCCCTTTGTTCCTGGTTAACTTCCACTTAGTTAACTGTTATACCCAGTTAACTCCTGAGTCTTTGAAAACTCTGTTAGTTGTTCTTCCTATCTAATGGCACAACTGTCTGGGGGAACAAATAAAAAACAATTATGGAGAAGAAGTACAGGTTTCAGAAAGCCTAATTCCTTGCCTCTTTTAATGTGGTACTTGGAAGCCCTGATGACCTCTTCTTTCATTCTTAAAAAAGTTGACCCATGTCCTTACGAAACCAGAACAAGAATCTAGGCCGAAAAGCAATGTCTGTACTAGTAGGATTTTTATGTGCTCCACATATAAGCCAGTTAAGTAGACATAGGAAGGGATTCTCAATGGAAAGGTCAACCTAACATGTTTATTTCCAAAGATACCTAGGACATCTACAGAAGTATACAAAACCTTGGTTTTAAAGTAGTTTACAGTCTAGCAGTGGGATATGTCACTTACATTTAATTTTCTATTGCTGTGTAACAAAGTACTCACACACTTAGCAGCTTAACACAACACCCATTTATCAGCTCACACTTCTCAGTTGAGCAGTCTGGGCATGGCTCAACTGTGTTCTCTGCTCAGGTTCCCACACTTCAGGTGTTGTCTGAGGTGAGTTCTTATCTGGATACCTGGAGTCCTCTCCCAAGCACTCTCAGTTTCAGGCATTGTAGGACTAAAGTTCCTATTTTCTTGCTGGCTGCCTGGGACTGTTCTCAGCTCTGAGAGGCCACTCTCAGGTCCTTGTCACATTCCAGCCCCCCCGCCACCCCAATCTTCAAAGCCAGAATCAGAGACTCCCCCTTGGGTCAAATCCCTCTCAGATTTCAAATCTCTCTCATCAGGAAGAGCCCTGTCCCTTTTATGGTCTCAGTGATGAGGCCAGGTTGGTCGACCGTGACACAGACTATGACCTATGCATGGGAGTGATATTCCACTATATCCACAGGTCCTTCCGCCACGGAAGCAGCAGAACAATATAATATATCACATGGTCGCACAGTAGGGAGAGACACTTACTGTATGTGCTTAGCAGATGTTCAGTTACTATTTGTTAGTATGTGGGAAAATACACACAGCCTGAGAGCACATAATGTTTTGAACTGCAGTAATTTGAATAAACTTCACTAGTCATATAAGAAAGCACTTTTGATCCACATGTGGGTACAGACGGTCCCTGACTTAACGATGGTTTGACTTTGATTTTCTGAGTTGACAACGGTGAAAAAGTGATACACATTCAGTAGCAACTGTACTTTCAATTTTGAATTTGGATCTTTTCCCAGGCTAGTGGCATGAGGTCTGATTCCCTCTGAGGACGCCGGGCAGCCGTGGGGAGCTGCAGGTCCCAGTCAGCCGCATGGTCACAAAAATAAAGGACTGATACATTGACCACCATTCGGCGCCCACACCACCATTCAGCGCCCACACGACCATTCGGCGCCCACACCACCATTCGGCGCCCACACGACCATTCGGCGCCCACACCACCATTCAGCGCCCACACCACCATTCGGCGCCCACACCACCATTCGGCGCCCACACGACCATTCGGCGCCCACACCACCATTCGGCGCCCACACGACCATTCTATTTTTCACTTCTGGTACAATGTTCAGTGAATTACATGAGATAGTCAACACTTTATTGTAAAATAGGCTTTGTGTTAGATGATTTTGTACAACCGTAGGCTAATGTAAGTGCACATTTATGGTAGGTCAGGCTATGCCGTGATGTTCAGCAGGTTAGGTGTATGTATTAAATGCACATTTGACTTAACGATATTTTCAAAGTGTGATGGGTTTATTGGGATGTAACCCATGGTAAGTTAAAAAAGATCTATGGTTTGATTGTCAAGTTTCTGGATAGGAGAAATTGAATTCCAAAAAGCAGCATCAAGGGAGGGTTGGTCTAGCTAAAGGGGTTTCACTCATCCAGGCTTTTTGAGTCATTCTAGGGGGAAGGAGCCAGAAGACCTGAGTTATAGGGTAAAGCCCAGTCAGGAACCACAGCAGATGCCTTGGGATCAAAGGCAGGAAACAGAGGATTGGCGCAGGCTGCCCAGTCTTTTCCTTAATCACTGAGGTGCTTGAAAGAGTTCATTCATTCTCCTGGGTTACCAACTAATGTGCAAATAAGCTGGTAGCTAATGAGATAGAACTACCCAGACAGGAGTTTGACATCCAGTTGCGTTATATCTTCTAGTGTCTAATAGGAGACCACAACACCAAAGGTGCTTCCTTGTTGCATAACTCCTCCATGTGAAGCAATTTCAGAACTTTATGGACAGATCTGTTTAGAGCTGATCCCATTCCTGTTTCACAAATGGAAGTAAATTGAAGTAAGGAAATTGACTTGCCCAAGGTCTTAATAAATCAGTTGAAGGACAGGAAAGTTAATGTAATATCACTAAGTAGTTTTTAAATTTCTGAAGTGGAAATGAGGAAGCTATGTTGGTATTCTAAATTTATGTCTGCATTTCTCAGTTGGATATTCATCTTATACATTTCATTAAAAATTCTGTTGTTGCTTTCAATATTCTCTAGGACTGAAATCTTTGTATCCATGTCTTATGCAGACAATCTGGATATTTTATAAAGCAACATAGCTGTTAAAACCTAACAAAATGAGGATGCACATTTGGTGATTTTTCAGGTTTGAATATTTATTTATTTAATTGCTAAATACAAATTGAATTTTTTGACTGAAATGACCAGTCTGGTTAGTTCGATGTTATGCAAGTATTGGGAACTTCCTCTGCAGTTCTTGGGAAAGAATATTCGAGACATTGTTACTTCTTATAGAAAGTCCAGTCCTGAGCACTCCACAGCAGGTTTAGAAACCCTTGGCCACTGCTTACCACACTCTTAGCTGTTAAAGGAGAAGTCAGAGAGGCTCAAAAGTAGAGAAGGATGACTTATATGACCGAAGGAAATGCAGGTGTCCTAGTAATATTTCAGTTTACTATGGTTAAAGCTTTAATGAAGAGTAAACAAAGTTGCATCTTGTTCTATAAAAGGAAAGGATGAGTGCAGGGAAGGACTTGGCAGTCAATGGCCTGTATGGGGTAACAGGAAGTTTTACAAAGTTTTTCTCACTCTAATGCTGGTGGTTAATCCCCATTGGAATATAACTTATGTAGATGCTTGGAGATGTTTGGGTAAAGCAAATTCCGTCACACTTATACAACAGGAATGTATTTGGGGAACAACATCCTAAAAGCTAACTGTAAGTGACATGGATATTGCAATGTTTGTGAGGTGAGCTCCTGAACTATGAATGTGTCTGTTTTTTTTTTTGAATGTGTCTGTTTTTATAGCAAATTACTATTTCACTAGAACATTTTGGATGTTTTTCTACATTAAGTAGGAAAAATAGAGCACTTTAAAATGGTGAGTTTTAAATTAGGAAACAACAGTAAAGCATCTAGAGGGACAGAATCTGCCAAAGGAAACCCACAAACCACAAGCTGAGACATTGTTACCGTGTGGACTGAAGGAGACAAAATGCTCATTCCCTTTCCCTCAAAGGGCAGCTTTCAGTTCGATGCTAAATATTGACATATAAAACCTGGGGCACTAAAAATGTATCGATTCTTTATTCCTAGTTTCTGTTTTCCTTCCTTGTCTACTACTATCGATCTGAAAAATGAGAATTAAACGTGACCCCAATTATTGGAAATCAGAGGCTAGAATCTGAAGAAAGACCCAAACTTGACAGCTTTTGCTATCTTTTTGCTTTTAGCATGAGGAGCAAGAGGTATCGAAAGAATGCAAATATAACCAAACAAGTGTCTCCCTGCTCAGAAAATTAAATGCATATATGAAAGCATCGATGGTCAATATTGCCACTTCAGAAAAGGCTTTAGAGCTGTGCTGGCATCATGTCCGGTTTTTAAGGCTGTTGGTGGGGGAAGGAGGAATTGAGCAGCAGGAAAACAGCCAAACTGTACATAGTTCTCTTTTATCGTCTTAATCATCTACCACATATGTAATGGTTGGGTGAATAAAATGAGAAAATCGTTCCGTCTCAACAGTTACACATTCCAGGCACAGTACCCTGGAACCAAAAAGCACCTAAAATTTAGACCATTTCCTCAATGTTCTTGAGAACATGTACAACACAACTGCTGCCTACAGAAATCTTTGTGAAATTATCATACACGGGAGATGTTTTGCATATTATGAAGATGCATGACTGAACCAGATGCACCCTTTGTGTGGAATCCTCTGCTCTGATTGACATACAGCTATTTCCTTCTTGTAATGTGGGTATCAGTTTATATGTCATCACCTCAGAGAGGACTTTTCTGACCACCCTACCCAGTCTCTCTATAAGACATGTTTTATTTTTATCAGTGCACTAGCCACTGCCTGCGATTTTCTCTTTTACTTTGTATTTCATTTGTGGTTTGTCTCACTGCCTCTTACTTGAAGATCCATGGAAGTGATGACTTTGTCAGTCTGCTTCGTTACTATTTCCCTGGGTCTAGAACATGGCAAGACAATGATAGGTTCTCAATAAAGACTTGTAGAATGAAAGAATGAGTAAATGAATGCACAATACAATATAAATATATTTTGCCAGCATTCTTCATTTGCCAGAGGAAGTTACTTGGTCTTTTAGTCTGCCTCTCGTATGCTATGTTCACCAGTAATGTTAAAATGCATAATGTTGTCAGTGGGTATGCGTTTACATTAGTATTTTTCTGAGCTTGGAAAGGCTTTCTCTAAGAGGTAAATAAGATTATCAGAGAACGTACTTTAAAGATAAACAAGTAATAGATAAAAACTGAGAAAGGAAGTTACTTTAAAAAAGACAGAATGGCTCCTAGGCCTGTAAAATTTAATTGATCACAAATATAATTGTATTACCATATCTTAAAAAAAAGAAAAGACAAAAAGCACTGGTTAGTCATGAAAACATAAAAAAAGAGTCTTGGATGCCAACTTGTCAGTGCCTGTCCACACACCCAAGTACTGTGCATCCTGGGTGAGGGAACCTCAGCTCTGTTCTGCAAGATGGTTTCATCTCTCTATTTCAGCCTGATGCCATGAAGTATTTGCTTCTCTCTCTTTCTTTGTTCTGCTTCCCAGGCACCCAAGCAAACTTTGCAATATAATTTGGCTTTCCATAAGAGTACACGTGCAGCAAGAGATGAACCAACAGTATGGACTTGAAGCCCTTCAGTCCCTGGGACCGCTGTTGCTCGACACACCTAATAAATTGTCATCAGGTTTATTTATCTATCGTGTGAGGTTGGTAAATGTGAGCCGTCCCTGAAAGAGACGTGCTGACCACTCATGTATCTGAGCCTTCTGGGCTTCCCGTGATGCTCTGGCCTCTGAGAAATCCCACTAGGATGATGCATGAAGACCTTGTGAGGAGGCCCAAGTGCTCAGCCAACCATTTCACTTGAATTTTTAAATTGATGTCCATCTACTGTCAATTAAACAGGTTGGTTACTTAACTGAGTGCAATGTCCTGAATCTTTCTGTCCCAAAGGAATGAATGTAGGTGAAGTCCAAGTCATCATCCTTATCTCTTTCCACACAAGAGAGGGGTAAAGAAATTTAGGGAACAAATAGAGAAATTCATGTTGCATCCTCATTCTTCCTTGTAGAGCCTCTACTGGGACAGGTCTTGACATGGGGATAAAAAGAAATAGATAAAAATTGATATTTTTTTCTCTTCAGGGGACACCTCCCCTCGCCCTAAAGCTGAACTGAATGAAACTCAAGCTGCCTACCTTCATGTTCACAACCAATTCCTCAGCAGGGGCTCTGGGTCGGGGTCCACTGCTCAGGAGCCCAGATGGAGTGCAAAGAACCCCTCTGACTCTGTTTGGCCACATATATATATGACCAGACTTGGCAAAAGGGTCAGTTCAGTTACTTGTGTCTTGGCATCTACAGTCTCTGCTTTTGGAGTCTCTTTCATGTGAGAGCATCCTCCTGATTTCAACTACTGCTCTTCTAGCCATTTATATTTAATCAAATCGCATTCACATTAATGCCTACTTCTTCCAAATTCCTTATATTTCAAAGTATTTTTTTTTCTTCAATTTTATCATAGGAACCAGAAAGCAAGTGATAAGGAAGGGGGAGTGGCGTCACTTCTTTGTGTCTAAAATCATGCTATGTTTTGGTGTAAGTTAAAGCAAGACAGCAGATCTGTTGTCTTTCATGAAGGCTATAGAGTAAAGCAGTTAAGAATATTGGCTTGAAGTCAGGAAAAGTTGGATGCAAAGCCTTGTTTTGCCACTCACGAGCTGTTTGATTTGGGACATGGTTTTTAGCCTTGGTTTTTCCATCTGCTAAATGGCAGTAAAAACGATTTCAGAGCATGGTTGTGAAGATTAAATGAAATAATGAATTTAGGGCTTAGCATGGCCCCTGGCTCATAACAACTCCTAATGCACACTATAGCTATTATTCTATTATTTCTGCACTCACCTTACATTCCTTTCAGCTCTCCACAGAAGGAAGAACTCTGCTAATATTGGCCAGGGAGGACATCACCTGGGCTCAGAGAGACGTGCCTACAGGACCATGTCTTCATGACCAAATGACCCTCTGCTCTCCCATCCTTGCTTTTTGCTCTTCTCAGAGCCTTCCACCTCACACCCTGAACTTCCCACCTCTAAGGATCTGAAGGCCTTTTCACTGTGCCTTATCTCTTTTTTTGTATTGATTCCAGCCTGAAGCTAATACAGTAACTCTTCTGCTGACACCCACTTGATTTGGTCAGAGAGTCAATGGGCTCACGGGCCAGAGTTTTGACACACTTGAGGCTCTAGCCTGGAGTTTGAGGACAGACCCCAGGAGGCAGTGTGCAAGGGCTGTTCTGATAAAGGGCAGAGTCTGGCAATGAGAGAGTGGAGATGAGGATGGGAACCCAAGAAGTGTCAGTCCTTGCTGCTGGGGCCTGGGGCTAAAATCAGAGAACCCTGGTTGCCTGATGACAGAGATCACGCTGCTGTTTTCTCTGTGTCTACGGCACCTGGCACCTGGTTCAACATTGGATAGGCCCCCTATGTAGTTGGATAATAATTACTGGGGTGGGGTGGGGGGAATCTAGGGACTCTACTGTTTAGATCATGTGCCCTTGGAAAACTTGATTTGCCTGAATACTGATTACAGCCTCTTTAAAAGGAGCTTAAAAACTACATATTTAGTTTGCCTATGTAAAAATTAGATATTAAATGGCATTTACGGTAGCTGCTTATGGTTTATGAACACTTAGCAACATAATACTCATTATACCTGTCATTACTTTTGTATCATATTAACTTTGTCATAAAATTTTTTTGATCTCAATAGCTAACTCTATATGTGCTTAAGATGCATTTATACCACATGATTAATTTACAAAAAGTCCTTCTCAGGTATAATCATGCCTTACAAGCTCAGACTTCATAGAATATACCACATTGGTTTATTCATAAATTTAAAAAGATAAAAAGAAGAGAAAGCACATTGCTCAGAAGTAAAGGGAAAGCCAGGGTGCCCAGGATGAGAACAGTCAATGGAGAACATCATGCAGAACCCACTTCTGGGAAGTGACGAATATGAGACATTGGGAGAAAGCCAGTGACTGCACAGAAAGAGAGGAGGGTGGAGAGAAGAGGGTAGTGAGGGGCAGCACCCTGTGGCCAGCAGGCATCTCAAGCCACTCTTGCCTTCTTAACAGAAAGGTAATTTCATTTAAGTTCTACTAAAGAAAGATGGATTTCCATGGCACCCTATGCATGCCCTAAATGAATTTTAAGTATTAAAAATACATATATTTTTTTCTCATCAGATAGTCAAAGGATGAATAAAAATTAAACTTTGGAATTAACTTTCTATTCAAATAGCATTTGCCCTGATGGTCCCCAAATTCTTGTTGGTAAACATAGTTTGTGTGTCACTGAATTTTTTTTCTAGTTAATAGCAGAGCTTCCAATATCCAATCACCTACCAAGCTCTGTGCATTAAAATTTTTTAAATTTTGGTATCATTAATCTATAATTACATGTGCAACATTATGGTTACTAGACTCCCCACATGATCAAATCCCCCCACATATCCCATTACATAATTTTTTTTTCAATAGCTCTGAAATCTTTTGTCTTTGGAGAAGCTCACCAGAAGGACCTCTCAAGGTAAAGAGGTATGTGTAGGTGACTTATTAAGGCAAGTGCTTCCAGGAGGAGTAGGTAAAGGGACAAGGGAAGTAAGACAGGGAAGTGTGTGTTTTCAGCCTGATATACAATGGAGAACTTTGAAGAGTAACTTATGCCTTAGAATTTGTCTCAAGCAGAATCAAGCAACTAGGCTTTTATATTTTATATTTTATAAGCATTGGCTACGAACTGAGGGATCTGAGGTGTTAGTAATGATGGGGGTGCTGGTGTGTGGAAACTGAACTTTTAGTTGCTTTGAGATCTTTCTGCCTGTGGGCAAAGCCACTCCAGTGGCCAAGTAGTGTCTCCAAAGGAGAAGCAGAGCTAAGGGGGGATGTGGGCATTCAAGCCCAAGCCGAGCTGGAGAGGGTGAGGGCACAGAAAATGTTACCAAGGATGATAGGGGATCTGGAGGTACACAGGAGGTGTCCATGACCTCTTTATGACTATCTCTGCCCCCATCTTTAGTTCCTGACCCTATGATTATTTCTCTTCTGGATTACATAATAGGTTCCTAACCTATATTCTCTGATTCAT